>PVIA01008972.1:0-65836 GCA_004024845.1 Tonatia bakeri
GATAGAAGGCATTCTGAGGTGCCCTCTATAAAGTCCTTCGGAGCCCCAGTTGCCCACTGCAGCAACCAGCTCAATAAAATACCTTCACTGGATTTTTTCTTCCTTCCCTTTCTCATCTTCTGAGTTCCTCCTGGGATTATTTCCTCAAAACTTCCTGCACCCTAATTTGTTCTCAGACTTTGCCACTGGAGATATCCAACTAAGGCTTTATATCAGGTAGAGAAGTGGTGACTTATTTCGTTCCTGTTAATATGACACCACTTTATTTTAAGACTGATGTAGCCCAAGAGATATAGAAACTGCTTGAATGTTACCTGGAACACTTGGTTATTTTCCAACTCAGCAGAAAGGCTGTCAACTGAATTAACTTTTCTTCCTATGCACCCTAATGTTCATAGCAGCCCAATTTACAATAGCCAAGAGCTGGAAGCAATCTAAGAGCCCATCAGAAAATGAATGGATCAAAAAAACTATGGTACATGTACACAATGGAACACTACACTGCAGAAATAAAGAAGGAGCTCCTACCCTTTGCGACAGCATGGATGAAACTGGAGAGCATTACACTAAGTGAAATAAGCCAAGTGGTGAAAGACAAATACCACATGATCTCACTTTTAAGTGGAAACTAATCAACAAAACAAACAAGCAAGCAAAATATAACCAGAGACATTGAAATTAAGAACAATCTGACAGTAAGCAGAGGGGAGGTAGGAGGGGATAACAGGGAAAAATGGGGGGGAGGATTTTCAGGAACATGTATAAAGGACACATGGACAAAGGCAAAGGGGGGTTGGAATCAGGGGAGGGAGGTGAGGATGGCTGGCAGGAGAGTGGTGGAGGGAAAATGCAGACAACTGTACTTGAAAAATAATACAATAATTTTAAAAAATAAAAATAAATAAAATATTTTTAAAAGAAAAATAATAAAAATTAATAATTAATTGTTCTTTCTGCTGCAGTCTCTAGTATCTCAGACGTACTTCTACTGCTTGCTTCTTACATTGTAACATAATTACTTGCTAAACATTTGTCTCCTTCTAGATCATGACAAACTATGTCTGATGCAACTTTGGATCTCTGGTGCCTAACCCAGAACCTGGTGCACAGCAAAGTGTTCAATAAGCATTGGTGAATGAATAAATTCCAAAGGACAGTGAGGGGGATTCCAGTTCAAGATAATAAGCTAAGAATATATTATTTCTTCTCTCTCTTAGACTCTAGTAAAATGGCAGGAAAAAAGTATTAAAATGATATACACTCTCAATAACCAAAGAACACTGCAGAGATCATGAGCACCCAAGAAAGTTAAGCAAACTTCTGGAAAATGAAAACCTCGTGATTGAGGAAGGAGAGAAAGGAAGCTACAGTTTGGGATTTATGCTCCAGCTGGGGTGGAAGAATCTGTCTGGCAGAATTCCAAGGAAACTGAATCCAATGATGGCAGGTACAAGAGCTATGGAAGTGAGAAGTGCCACTAGAAATGAGGTTTAACTAAAGATCAATAGAGCAATTAACACATGCCTCCCCCTCTTCTCCTTCTCCTTCCCCAAAAGCTGCCTATAGCTAAACCCAGGCAAAAATAAGAACATTCTTCTTCAAGAAAATTGAACAAACTGTCAGGGGAGAATTAAGATGGCTAGTGCAAGCATCAGTGCTCCAGAAGGAGAGCCTGCCAAATCTGGCGTTTACTCTCCACCCCTGGATTAGCAAGCCCTCTGGGGACTCACACTAAAGCAAAGCATGACAGTCACGGAGGCATGCTAAAATAAAAGGTGCTCTCAGACAGCCTTTCAGTCTACACATTTGAGAAAAAGCCTGTAAGATTAAAAAAATTTTAAGGCAGAGAGGGGGGAAGAAGGCGGAAGAGGAGGAGAGAAAACCTAGAACAAAAAGAGGAGGCCTTTGTATGTGTGTGTGGGAGGGAGTGAGACCAGTTTTTAAATGTTGATTTGTTTTCAAATGTGAGAAGATACTGTGTCTTCTAAACATAGAAAGAACAGCATGCTGTTGGAAAAAAGAAAACAGTATAACCAGAGAATTAGTAGAAGCCAGGGCCAAAAGCATAACAGCCAATATAGAAAGTTAAATACAGGAGTTGGTAGGCATAGCCAAAGAAAATTTTCAGAAGGTAGAGAAAACTTTCACAAGGTATTTCAGACATACATACAATATACATGAAATATGACTATATATGAAAGAAAATATGAGAGATGGTGATCAATCCAGAATGTTCACTATGCAATGAATACAAGTTCCAGAAATACAAGGGAAAATGATTATTAAAGACATTAATATTAAAGAAGAGAACCTTCCATAAGTGAAAAAGACACAAGTATTCAGACTGAAAGGAGCACCATGTTCTGTGCAGGATGAGTGAAAAAACCTGACGACTAGATAAATCCACATAAAATTTTAAAACTATATATAAATTTCAGAGAGAAAAAGGAGGTCTCTATTAAAAAAACGAGAATCAAGCCGGCATCAGATTTCTCATCGGTAATACTGGATGCTGGAAAATGGTAGAACAAATCCTTCTAATTTCTAAGGGAAATTTCTTTTCAACCTAGGATTTTATACCCAGCCAAATAATCAATCAGGAAAAAAGAATAAAAGCCATATTCAATTATCCAATGATACATCAAAGAAAAGAACACTTTTTCTTAAGTTGCTTCAGTTATACTCTTGTAAAAGAAGAGAATAAAAACAAAATAAGGGTTTAAAATTGTTTTTGAAGTTGAATATACAGGTATAACTACTGAGAAGAGAATGCACATGCATGAAATAGGTAGTGTAACTGATTTAAATTGTTATTAATAGAAAATGTTAAATTGGATAAACTAATAACTATTCTAAAAGTACATTTTCTAGGTTTATGGGCAAACCTACCCAAAAAGAAAACAAATCATAAATTGTTTAAAATGATTGCTTCTGGAGAGTGAGTATGAACTAGGAGAAGTGTAGCCAAGAACTGTGACTTTTTATTATAAGCTTATTGTTCTATTTTTTAGCATGCACATCAGTCACTTTATGTTTGAATGCTTTGAAGATTTAACAGTGTCTCAATTATGAACATCAGTTATCAGTGTGATGATACATGGCTGGAGGACAAGTTGTCGTTTCGATAATTAGAATGCCTCAGTTTCTTCCTCTCTAAACTGTAGTATTGACGCCTACTCCGTGGGGATGTGATCATTCATGAATAGTACTTCTCGTGATGACTGGAGTATCAGCCGCTCTTCATGAATGGAGCCTACTGTTACGCGAATACAGATGACGTAGTTGCTGATTTTGAGCCCAGCTCCACCACTCACTTCAAGACGTGCAGGTTTGGGCAAGTCCTTTTCCTCATCTGTACCTTGGGAATAACAGTTGTCCTGCCTTGACATAAGTTAAAGCAAAGAAAATGATTATCATAATACCTGTACTAAGTACATACTTAATAAATGGTGGATATTATTATTAAATAAAACTTTACTGTAATTATTTTATTTTGGTTGTTTTTCTCATTACATATGTCTGATGTGATAGGACATATCCAGATTCATTCACGCCCACCTGAAAGTGCCTCCTCTCTAATTCCCTTACACTCTTCATACTCTACTCTGCTTCTTAGAAAAATCACCAAACTGTCAATATTCTGTTTATCAGTGTTTCCCATCCCAAATTAAACAATTTACCAAACGTAAAATAAATAAATTATCCCCTGTGTACCCCTATGTGCCTCAGTTGTCAAAAAAGAGAGAGAGAAAAGGAAGGGGAAAAAAAGAATTTATGCCTCATCCTTACCAAGAACAGAAAACAAGCATTGCTGTTTAGTGAGGAATGTTGCTCTAGAAGGTGTGGTATTTTATAAATAATGCCAGAAAATATACTATAGTCATGTGCTACATAACAACAATCATGTCAACAATGAACCACATACACTATGGTGGTCCCACAAGGTTATAATGGAACTGAAAAATTCCTATTGCCTGGTGATGTCATAACTGTCATGACATCACAGTACAACGCATTACTCGCATGCTTGTAGTGATGCAGGTGTGAGCACACCTGCCGCGCTGCCGGTCCCGTGAAAGGATAACGATACAGTTATGTCCACTACATAATGCTCCATAATAAATCACTATGACACAGGTTTATGTACTCACTTTTATCATTATTTTAGAGTATCCTCCTACTGCAAAAAAAGTTTGATACAAAACATTGTGCTATGTTATGCCAGCTGCAGCCTCATAAATCTCATATTTACTGTGTCTCTTGATTGTACAGTTTTCTCTTGTTCTTGATTTAACCTCGTGTTGTTTCATACAGTGACATGCTGTACAGGTTTATAGCCCAGGAGCAATAGGCTATCCCACGCAGCCCTGGAGTATAGGAGGCGGTGCCATCTAGATTTGTGTAAGTGCACCCCATGACATTCACACAATAATGAGATAACCCAAGGACGCATTCCTCAAATGGATCCCCATCGGTCAACAGCACGTGGCTGTACTGAGTCCATGTTAGGATGCGATAACAATAAGTAGGCTTTCTTATTTTACTTCTTTTTTTTTAATTTAAGTGTAGTTGGTATATGGTATAATTATATTTCAAGTGTACAATACAGTGATTCAACATTTCTTCTTAGCTTGTAAGCAGAATATTTTCTGAGTGCTCAGAATAAGAAAGATCATTCTCTGTCAGAGGCACACACATATGATCACTAACCAGGCAGGAGGAAAAGGGCACAGACATTCTACATGTGCTCTGTGCCAGACACTGACACTAATTCATTTAATGCTCACAACAAACCCCTGATGGACATAAGTTTGGCCAATGAGGTGAATGACGCTCACTGGTATCAAATGACTTGTCCAAGTTCATGCACCTGATAATCTGAGATTTGAACCCATGACTCTAGAGTCAATACTCTTCCCACCAGACCTCCCAGGATGTCAACCAGACCTCTGCCACCTCCCAGGGTGCCCTGGTCAGAGAATCTGGAGACAAGGGTTTAATTTTTTGCTTGACCACCAAGCAATTTAGGCCAATTTATGCTTTTAAGGGTTTTACTGACTCCACTTAAAATATGACTATACTGTGTTCATCATAAGAACACAGAATGAACTCATGTTTATGCAGTACTTTGTAAAGCCTCAATATACTTTTATCTTAAAAACATCCTGATATGCAGATAAAAATTATACTTTCAAAAAGGCATCCGAGGACCCCAAACTAAGATTAGATTTCCATGTCTTTATTTCTTAACTAACCAGACACCAAATAATGTCTTTCCAAATGACATAGATAATGTTTTCTTGAAGCCTAGAAAATAAATGGCAATACTTGTGGTAGTTTCTGAGAATTTAAAAGTGCTAGCCCCAGAATAAATACATATTGGGGGGAGAGGTACTGTAACCCAGGCCAATAAATATTCATCAAAAACACTCATATAAAAAAAATGTGGGAATCTAAGCATATTGATTAAAAGGAAAGAGAGTAACTTGATGCTAAGACTGAGCTGTGATGGACCTTTAACTCTGGCCCCTCCGGACTGCCTGGGTTGATACTGTTCACCTTCGCCCAACAAGTCAGGGCCCAGCAGAAAACTCACTTGCTCCTAGTGGAATGGAAGTGTGCTCCACGTGTCTAACACTGGCTCCCTGTGTTTTCCCTTGCACAGACACAACACCTAAGAACTTCATCTTATCTTCATCTTGTCCCCTTCTCTCACCAACTGAGCCCCCACCCTCAGAACCTACTGATTCTATGACCCCAGTGTCTTTTCTATCTGTGCTTTATTTACTCATTCATTCTACAGATATTTACCACTATCTCTGGGCCTGACTCTGGGTCTGGAAGTACTGTGAATACAAAAAAAAAAAAGTGAACAAAGGCCAAATGCTGTCCCCCAGTGGAGGGGACTTTGCATTCCCATTGGCCCTGCCTTTGGTCATCCGCAATCCTCTTCTTTGGATTATTGTTGGAGCTTCTTAAGCATTTTCCAATCTTTCTGCCCTGCAATCCATCCTTCATCATCATACTTCATAGGACTTAGGTCAAGTCCCTTCTCTTGGACTGTAGAATAAAGCTCATGACCTCTCCAAACAATCTTTTTCATTACCTCCCAATAGTATTCTCCACAGCGGGCTTTCCAACCATGGATCCAAAACACTGTGCTCTCAGGTGCTCTGTGATCCTGCTCCTGCAGCTGGCTCCTCACTCTGATCACCTGTTAAATGTCTCTCTTTGCCTTTCCAATCAGAAGTCATCGTTCTTCCCTCTCACAAGTCTTGCCCTTCCACTTGACATTCTAGTTGTTGTTTATGTAGCTAAGGTTGGTTTGAGCCCAAGCTGTCTTTACTCCAGGATCCAGACATGGACTGGGCAAGTCTGACAAGCCCAGGGGTGGGTCTACCGAAGTTCTACTTGTATGAAAGCCTAAGAAGCCTCCTGGGAAATGAACTCATCCTGAGGGAAGAGAGGGCCAAGTCACACAAATATGTTCCAAGGACAATCAGCCAGTGTCCAAGGAAGGGATCATTTTGATACAGCAGAGTGTCTGCCACTCAGCTTGTCCTTGGCCAAGTTCACAGGGATGCATGCTTGAGTCATGTAGTCATCCATTTGCTCTCAGAAGACATTGAGTGGGTGCCTGCTCTGGGTCAGGCTCTGTACTGGGCACTGGGGGTACATGAGTGAGCAGACAGACCCATTTCCTGACCTTCAGGAGCTTAACTGAGAGCATAGTGGAAATTCTAAAGGGAGGGACACTGCAATCTAAAAACTGAGTGCTTTCTATTTGTTTTCTTTGTTTATTTTTTAAAATATTTTTATAGTTTTAAATTTTACTTCTGTAATTTGAATCTCCATACTAGTGGGAGAATAGAAGGCTACCCTGTTCTGTGGTCTGTGTGTGAGCATTCAACAGGGTTAAGGAGAAATGATGCTTTTCTCTGTTGCTGTGAAAGTTAGGGAAGGCTCAGGCAAAAATTGGTTCAAGAAGCTGAGCTTTAAGCCCTGACTTGTGTGGCTCAGTGGAGTGAGTGCTTACCTGCAAATCAAAGCGTTGCCAATTCAATTCCCTGGCAGGGCACATGCCTTGTTGTAGGCCAGGTCCCTGGTCGGGGGTGTACAAGAGGCAACCACACATTGATGTCTCTCTCCCCCTTGTTCTCCCGCCCTTCCACTCTCCCTAAAAATAAATAAATAAAACCTTTTTCTTTTTTAAAGAAGCCGAGCTTCCAGAGATGACATCACCGTTTACAGCACCAGAGCACCTGAGATGAGCAGCACCCCACCTCTGCAGGAGGAGCAGGGGAACTGCTGCCTGCACTTCCATGTGTTGGGACGCTATTTCTTCTCCACCAATTAATCATTTCTTAAGGGCAGAGACTGTGTCTTTTTGTTTGGGGAATCATATCAGTAGCTAACCAAACGTACACGTGGAACAAAGTTTTATTAAATTAAAGGGAATATGAAGAACCTTCATTTAAGTAAAATAGCCAGACCATACAAATGCACAGAGGATGAAATGTAAAGAATACCTATAGTTAGGTTTTTTCTCCCTTATATGAAAAAAAGCAAATTTTGCACTCATTATTCATTTTACTTTGGAGGCTTAAGGCAGAATTAAAATAGAATTAATTGGTTCCTGGTCCTTTTATATTAGTTCTTTGTTGTTAGTGTAAGAATAGTACATTCTCACAATAAAAAAATAAATAAATAAATAAGTCTGGTGAAAGATGGAAAGGGAGAAACAAATTTGAATACCACACAGACACAGGGAGGTATGTCCAATGGTGGAATCGAATGCAATTATATCATTTGGGGAAGTTCCAGAAAAATCTTTCTCCTACTTTCCTACACTTCAAGTATAGTAATTTTCCCATCACCTGGGACAGAGATGGAAAGAGGAACAGAGTGATAAAGTGACTTTCTTACAATCACACAAGCCAGCTGGCTTCAAAACTCCAGACTAGTGTCAGAGTCAGCCTGGGTTTCAGACAAAATCATTCAAACATCACTGGTTTACCATCCAAAGCCTTGGTCCCTCTGAAGTCACTCATCATGAATTCCAGCCACAACCTGCTGGAATGTGTCAACGAGAGGAAAGGCCGTAGCCATAGCCAAGCCAGTCAACAGGGACTCCGAGTTCATTTTTCATTCTTGTTTTCTGTGAAAGCAACAAAAGAAAAATTTAAATGATAAAGATGGAGTATGTCTGTTTTCATTTATTGTCTGCTCATATGGCAATAGGGAAAGGGCACCGCAGCAAAAACAGAACAAGGAGGCAGAAGCACCAGCCCTGCTTCACTGCTTAGTAGGAGCTGCGTGACTTCCAGAAAGACGTTTAACTTTCTGAACCTCTGTTTTCTCTTTTGCAATAAAAAGAAAAAGGAAAGAAACAAAGAAACAATAACCCCTACCCTGCCTAGATCACAAAGCTGTTGTAAAGACAGATGAATTTCTGTTTATTGAAATTTCTGAAAAGGGATAGAAATGGAAGGTGTGGAGGCTGCTTCAGTCTTTACAAAGTGCCTCAAACATGATCCCTGATATTTCCCCCAGTACGCCCCACCCTAAACTTGACCCCCCACTGCTTCCTACTATCACATCATCCTTCCTCCAGCAGGATTCTTTTATTTCTGGAAAAAAGGCCCAGTACTCAAGGACCACTCAGCACAAGGTCAAGAGCTGACTGTCATCGAGAAAGAAAGGCTGACAGAAGAAATGAAGACATGTCAGAGGACAACATGCTGCTTTCATGACTCTGCCGGACAAGGTCCGCGTGAGGGTGAGTGTAATGTAAAAAATCCTGACAGCTAGAGCTGAGGTTGTAGGGGGTGCAGGACATTTTCTGGCACAACACAGAATACAGGGGAGAGGTTGTCCCAAGAGAAACCCAGGTGGGTGTAGCGCACCGGCCCTAGAGCCAGACTACATACAAGGGCTATTTGGTAGTTACATGACCTTGTGCAAACCAGACTCCTCCATGCCACAGTTTTCTCCTCTGCAAAAGGAAGAATATAATCACAGCACCTACTCCATAAGGTTGTTGTGAGGATTCAGTGAATGAACATGGATGCAGTACTTCGCACTGTAGCTGGAGCAAGTAAGTGGCATGTGAACGTTGGTGGTGACAGTGGTAATGGTGGTGGTGACAATGGTTGTACTGGTGGTGGTGGTAGCCGTGAGGGTGATAATGGGGATGGCGGCGGTGGTGGTGACAGAGAGCAGAGAACAGCATGCTCCAGGAAGAGGCAGCAGGCCTCTGCATTCTGCAGAGGGCACACTGAAGGAAACCAGGTGTCTCAGTCCCTTGGGTCTGCTGGAACAAAAATACCACAGACTAGGTGGCTCAAACAACAGACGTTTATTTCTCACAGTTCTGAAGGCTCACAGTCCCAGATTAAGGCACAGGCAGGGTTGGTGTTTGTTGAGAGTCCACTGTAGGGAAGCCCATTTTGTAGACGATCACCTTTTCCATGTGTCCTTACATGGTGCCGGGATGAGGAAGCTCTCTACGACCTCTTTTATAAGGACACTAATCCCATACCCAAGAGCCACACCTCCCAAAGACCCCATCTCCTCCCATCAGTTGGGGCATTAGGGGTTAGTCTCAACATGTGAATTTGGGGAGGCACCAACATGCAGTATAGTGCCAGGCTTCTTCAAGGTCAGGCCATGCAGAAGTCCTACGATAGTAAATTATAAACAGCAAGAGTCCAGGTTTATAGAAATAGCATCCTCCTTAGACTGTGGACTTTTCACAACTGCATTTAGACAGAGAAGTCCTAGCAATTATTATTAAAACCCTGATAAAAAGAAGAGTGCTGTCCAGTTCCCATGAGCATGGGGTGCAGACCAGTAGCACAGAGCAGAGCCCCTAGGACAATGCAAAGCCACGACCAGGAAAGAAGATGAGCCAGGGCAGAGTGATTCTCCTGGCCTCTCTCCACTGAAGGGGTCACTCATTTCATAGTGAGGAGAGAAGGGTTAATACCAGGCCCATCCTCTTCACATACTTAATATTATGTCTTTGCTTTAGTAGCTATGTGACCTTGCTAAGACATTTGCTTAAGACATTTGTTTAAGCTGTTTAGTGAAGTGTTTATAGCTCGCCCCACAGTGTTGGTTCACTGATGAATTGTCATTTGTTCATTCAGCAGAAATTTATGGATTGTTATAGAATTCCACACCCTGCGTTCAGGAATGAGAGTCCAGAGCCTACAGCTTAGTGGGAGGAGATAGACTGGCCACTAACTCCTTTACACTGCAGGCTGGAGTTCTACATGAGCCCTAAGCACTGGGCTAAGGAAGCACTGGGATGGCCAGAAGGGTACGGACATGAAGAGCCCTGAAGCCTTGTGACAGAGCTTACACTTTATTCTGAGGGAGCCACGGAAAGATACCAAGTCAAATGCTCTATCAGTGTTATGACCAATGCCCACAGTGTACGTGAAATCCCATCCAGATTCTGGCACCTAGAAGGAACTCAACTGAAACCTCCCCTTGCAAAATTACTACCACCCAAGGATCATTTGTGGTGGCAGGGGTGGCTGGCTCAAAATTGCCTGATCCTCACGGAACAGCAGTACAGAGCTGGGCAATGGCTTTCCTGAGGTCCCACAAAGAGTTAAAGCTTCATTCCGATAGACCAAAATGCAGAAATCCTCTTTGTAAAAACAAGAATCGTATTCAGGCAAGCAACACTTTCATTTACCGTAAGATTCCCAAGATTACCCACATGATAAAATCAGAGATGCCCAAGGCCAGGGCTTTGCCAGTTGATTACTAATATTTTAAAGACGAAAGGAAGGAATTTGAGTCATTTTAGGTGGTAAAAATAGAGTATACTGGATGGAAGCCAGCCACCTATTGTAGTAACCAAGATACTGCTCTATGTCTAAGGGATAATGTCAAAATTCATGCTAGAAACGTTTATTTTCCAAAGGCCTATGAGAAAACTTTCTCAGTGGAAACTACAGAGTTTCTACAAAGGAGGGGGTTAGGGCCAAGCCTCGAGTTTGGAAGAGATTTGTCCTGAAGCTGCATTTGTTTTTATTCAGATTGTATGTTTATTTTTAATGGCTTGGGGATTAAAGACAGGGGGTTAAAATACTCCTCAACTACCTAGCCTCTTGCCATTCCACCGCCGCCCAACAACAAATGTGCATATTTCAGTGAGAGTAGTTAACCTATGAGACTGATAAGTATGACTGATGGGAAATTAAGGCCACACTACTGGAAAGAAATGTGACTGTACATAAATTGTCTGGTCCATTGATATCCTCTTCACTTCCTGTGGGGACAATTTTTGCATCCAGGAATGCGATGAAAGAATTGATGCTATTACCTGTGGGTGTGACATTGAGTCTGAACTAAGTAAATGTGGGGTCTACCCCAAGGAGCACTGGGAGATCTCACTTCATTTCTTTCCACCCCCTAAGCCCTGCCTGGTGCCAAAAATCCCCACTTCTTTTTCCTCCTATTTTTTTTTTTTACTTCTGTGAGTGAAGACATCAAAAGCTACTATGAAAATGCACATTTTTTTCTGGGAGGGGTAGCACATTAAGTCATTAATAATAACAATTACTTGAATGATTTCATCTCGTAACCCAGCCAGTGACTGGGCAGTTTCCCAATAGTAGAGATGCCTTTTGATCCTGAAGAGAAGGCTAGAAGATGTTTGTCTGAAACAGACTCTGGGTGTGGGCCCAGGAAGGCATTAAAAGGAACCTTACTGCTACCCCATTCTTCCACGACTGCCTGGTCCCACTGATGCAGTGATTTCGGCTGAGATCATAAGAATTATTCTGGCTGGAGCTAATTGTTTTATTGTAAACTTCACGCCATGTGAAGAGACCAGATTAAGTGCCTGAGTTACACATTCACCAACTGTGTGAATTTATGTTTTACTTAAACCCTAGAGCCTCTGTTTCTCATTTAAAAGTGGAAATAATAATATAGATCTCACTTACCTCAGAGAGCTCCTATGAAAATTGAGTATGTTAATGAATGTGAGAATGCTTTGCAAATAAAAAAGGGTCCTTTGATAAAGGACCGTGTTCGATTCAGAAATCACCCTCCTTGCTATTTACCCAAATGAATTGAAAACTTATGTCCACACAAAAGTTATATCCACACAAAAGCCTGCACAGAAATTTACAGTTATGAAATTGCCAATATCTGGAAGCAACAAAGATGTCCTTCAGTAGGTAAATGGATAAACAAAATATGACACATCCATACAGTGAAATATTATTCTGCAATATAAAGGAATGAGCTAGCAAGCCATGTAAAGATAAGGAAGAATCTTAAAAGCATATCACTGAGTGCAAGAAGCCAATCTAAAAATAGTACATACTCTATGAGTCCAACTATCTAACATTCTGAAAATGGCAGAAGTAGGGAAACAGTAAAAAAGACCAGTAGTTGCTGGAGGGTTAGAAGTAGGGAAGGATGAACAGGTAGAGCGCAGGTGGGTTTTAGGGCGGTGAATTATTCTGTATGATAGTGTAATGGGGGATGCGTGTCAAAACCCATAGAATATACATTTGTCAGAACCCATAGAATGTACAACACAAAGAATGAACTTTAATGTATCAGGGGATCATGTTAGTCCAGATCAAAACCCCTCAGTGGCACCCTTCTGCACGCCAAGTAAAGCCCATGTTTTTGCATAACTGAATCTGAAGTCCTCCATCATCCGGTGTCTTGCCCTACCCATTCTGGATTACTAGGAGCTCCCTAAATAAACTGTCATGTTTATCTACCGCTTTTGCCTGCCTAACATCCACGTTCCCTTCTCCTGCTAACACCACCCATCTTCCTTCAGGAAACAACACCTAATCCACCCTCGGTTTACACGGTTTGGTTGGGGCTGCCTCACCACATGTGTATTCTGGATTGGGTATATGATTCGAGTCAGTCCAAGCAGAAATAATCTAGAAACTTTAATTGGAACCCTTAGGGAAAACAAGTTCCCTTTCCACTGAGGCAGCTGAGAAACTACATTGAAACCCGAGTATTTGTGACCATGTCTGCCACCTCATGCAAAGATCCTGTTTAAATGAAGCCCACAGAGAAGAAGGTGTCCCCTGGAAAAGGTGAGAAGGCCAGGCCTAATGGCATCCTTTGAACACCCGGACCCAGCTGATTCGGAAGATGCATGCGTTTCCCACCCCCGTGGTGTTTACAATTGTGAAATCCAACAAATTTGCTCTTTAAGCTTGAGCTCATTTGAACTGGTATTTTCTTACAAGCACGATTCAATGTTTGTCCATGCTTCATTCTATCTCTCCTCCTCACCTCTCACTCTTCAAGATTCAGTTCTAGCACCTCCTCTATAAACTTTTCCAGACAGTTCTCATCTTCACTCTAGTTAGAAAAGGCTCCTCTCTCTATGGAGGCCTGCAATACTCCACAGTGACTTCCAGAGCACACTATCTACTCTGCACGAACAGACCGATTTCAAAAGCATGTGGCAAATACATTGATGGGACCATCTGACCCCAAGTATTCATGACAACATACGTTTATAGTAACTAAAAATAAAAAGCACCTCCAACATCCAACAATACAGGAATTGTCACATAAATTCACATATGTCCCTGTGTTTAATATAATGCCATTAAACACATTAAACCATCAAAACCAACATTTATAAGGATACAAAATAATATGGAGAATTACTACACTGAAAGAGAAACAAGGCAGGAGACAAAATTGTGAACACAGTATGATCTTAAGTACGTAAAAAGAATTGGAAAGAAAACAATGGTCATGTCAAAACACTATCTGTGTTAAGCACTTCCTGCGTGCCAGGCACCGGCCTGCACTTTCTTATCTAATCCCCAAGAACCCTATGATGTAACTGTAATTATTCCGGTTTTACTAATGAGAAGGCAGACTTAAGAAAATTAATCAACTTTCCCAGAATTTCACAATCTCAGGTGTACCTGACACCAAAGACCATGCTAATTATGCTATGCAACCAGGAAACTGACTCATCAAGTTTTTGAATGATTTTTAAAATATCTTTCTGCTTTTCTATAGTTTCTAAATTTTCTCAAAGTAGTTATTATCTTTCTAATTAAAAACATACACATGAAATACTTTTTTAAAGAAAAAGAACGAGCATCCAGACACAAATAAAATGTTTTGCTTTTTCTTAAAGTGGAGTGTTCGAGTGACACCGCAGAGCCCTGGAGAAGTGCCAGTAGAGAGAGCTGACAGCTTAGTGGGGGTAGAATTCTCAAGTTTCTTCATTCACCTTTCAACAAAGGGTCATGGCCAGAAACTGTGTGAGTCTGTAGTACTTAACCTTTGGGGGGTCATGACTCCTCCGAGAATCTGTTGAAAGCCATGCACCCTCTTCCTAAGACAATGCGAGAAGCACGTGCACGCATCCACACATGCACACATTTTGCACACAATTTCAGAAGATTGATACATGCAACCACACCTATGGATGGGCCCCAGATAAAAGGCCCTTGAGATAAGGCAACAGCATCAGAAGTCAACTTTTGTCTGATGTGTTGAAGTTCTGCTTCATCTCTGGTGTTACTACCAGGGGTGTCCAACCTGTGGCCCACAGGCCACACGTGGCTCAGGGTGGCTATGAATGTGGCCCAACAAAAAATCGTAAATTTACTTAAAATATTTTGAGATATTTTTGTGATTACGTGTTGCAAGGTATTGAATGTGTGGCCCAAGACAACTCTCCTTCTGCCAGTGTGGCCCAGAGATGCCAAAAGCTTGGACACCCTGGTGCATGATAAACTATAGATGGCAGTTTTTGCCAAGACGCCTTCCAGTCAGTAGGAACGTGCTCTGAGGTCTTTGTTGGTGGGAAGATGAATTTCAGCAAATTTTATCCACATTCTTGACTGAGTCCCTGATAAGTGTCTGGGGATGACTCAGAGGAAAACCTACAGGCCTTCATAGATGTGAACTCGTGAGGGAAGTCATGAAAACAAAACGAGGGGAACTCCCAGGAGTGTATGACTTTACAGTTAGAAGGCACTTCACACCCGTGGTTTCAGTTGACCCCCCGCAGCTCCATGAAGAGAGAGAGGTCATTAGCCCTGCTTTACATATAACCCAAGTCTCACTCTCAACTTCATCTACAAGAGCTGACTATATTTGGCCCAACCTCAAGCCTGATGCATGCTCAACCCCTTCACCATTCCAGTGAGAAATCCAATTTAATTAAGCAGGTCATAATTTTTTTCAGAATTATTGAAGATTCATGAAGTCCCCGGGAGAGTCGTCTCACATAATACACAGCTCTACGAAATTCCAGTTAGATTTCTCCCGAGTCTCTCCTCCACTGCACTCCCCAGATCTGCCCGCAATCTCAGTAATCCTCCTTTCCCTCCTGTATGACAGAGTCGCTTCCCTCTTTTCATCAATAAGGGGCTTATTAAAGTGTCTTGTCAACAAAGCTGATGTTTCGGACATTTGTGGAGATTCTTAAAATTTGTTTTGTGTTGTTTATTTTGCCACTCAGCATCCACTTCCCTTTCTCGTAGTAACAGCACTCATTTTTCACTGAGGAGTCATTGCTCCCCAATTTCCAGTCTGCGTGGTCCCAGAAGGGTTGATACCATGATCACATGACTCAGGCCAAGCCAATCAGAACCTCACTTTGCCTTGGTCACAGTGACTGGCTTAGGAACAGGTGAGTGACTCCTCACCTGCAAGGAAGCCCATGAGACTGCCAGCTGAGGGCTCTAAGATAGAGGATTTGATTTAGTCAGAAATGAAGCTGAGAGTATATAAAATCCAGAGTTGCTGCCACCATCTGGCAATAAATAAAGCTGGAGACCAGGCTATACATTAAAGATAGCTGAAAGATGGTATGGAACCAAGTTCTGATGATATAATTCAGGCCAGATGTCAGCAATTCTGACTCCAACTGTAGGCATGGTGGCCACAAAGATATAGCCACATCCTATTCCCTGGAACAAGCAAATGTTACCTTCTATGGCAAAAAGTGAATATTATCTTACATGGAAAAAAATGTGATTAAGTTAAGAATCTTGCAAGGAAGAGCTTATCCTGGATTATGCAGCCCTGAATGCAACCACAAGCATCTGTTTGAGAGAGGGAGATTAGATGCAGACAGCAGAGAAAACTCAGGCCCACCGAGGAGAGGCTGGTAGGGGATGAAGGCAGAGACTGCAGTGGCAAGGCCTGAAGGACTCCCACTATGCTTCCAGGGAACACCGAGGAATGCCGGGTAGCCGCCAGAGCTAGAAGAGGCAGAGGCCCCCAAAACCTTCGGAGGGAGTGTGGCCCTGCCAGCACGTGACTTCAGACTTCAGGCCCCCAGGACTGTGAGACAACAAGTTCACCAAGGGTGTGGTGGTTGTAAACCACTACACTAACCCTATCCCTGACTTTTTATCTTCTGAGCCAATAAACCCCTCATTTTTCTTAGGCTATTTCAAGTTGAGCATATTTGTCACTAGTAATAAAAGACTTCTAAATGACACGGCTGGTCTATCCTTGCAAATGAATTCTCATACAGCCATTAAGATGATAAAGGTTATTGCCATCTCATTACAAATAGATGAGAAAACTTCTCAAAGAGATGAGATGGTTTTCTCAAGGTGGTACCACAAGTAAATCCAACACAAGATTCCCAAGTATAAAATCCAAGATTTTGTAGCTCGACTCAAACCTAGTTCTTCTGAGCCATGTGCCATGTTCCGAGGGTGTGTTTTCTTCATACGTGGTGATGGCCATACATATGAGTCCATACGATACAGACAACAGCATTTATTACCTTAAACAGTTAGCTGACTGACTCATCAAAATACCAGCCAAAAGGTGTACTACAGAAGGCCATTGTAAGCATTCTAGTGCATCCATTCTGGAATAGCCTCTAAACTCCAGGCTTGGAATAAAGCAAATGCACAGAACGTTTCTTATTTGAAACACGTTACCTTCACTAGATTGTGTTTTAAGGTCACGTCCTTGACTTTCATGAAGAAATATCTATTACTGCTTTTACCACAAAAATATTGTTAAGGTCATTACATACTACCCATTTGAGTATTCCCTATATAAATCTCATTTGAATAATTTCTTATTTTATATTTTATTCTTGTTTATTCTGTTAGAGTTTTCCCAATTTTTCTTCCTTTGCCCTCCTTGATCCAGCCCAACCCCCGCTCCCACAATCCAGCCCCATGCTGTTGTCCATGTCCATGGGTCATTCATTCATGTTCTTTGACTAATCTGGTAAGTACTAGAGAAACCCGCCCCACCAAAAACACTGGTAAGCTCTCACCATTTTGATAATGAGGTGTTTGTCACTGATGGTATTTTCTCTTTTGCTTTGACTTCCAGAAAGTTCACAAAGTCCCAGTCCCCCCAGTGTCTATGTTAACTAATCCTTATAGTAAGTATGCATATTTATTTCTTTTCCCTAGATATGATTTTATCTTCTGTTTAGAGTGGAATCCTAAATGAAGTGTGTGATGGTTAATTTTATGTGCCAACTTGACTGGGCTGTAGGGAGCCCAGATCTGGGGTTAAACGTTGTTTCTGAGTGGGTCTGGGAAGGTGTTTCTGGATGAGATTAACATTTGAATTGATCAACTGAGTAAAGTAGATTGCTCTCCCCAGTGTGGGTGGCCCTCATCCAGCCCCCTCATCCCACCCATTTCAAGTCCTGAATAGAATGAAAGGCTGAGTGAAAAAGAATTCTCTCTTGCCTCTGAGCTTCAGAGCTGACATCAGTTTTCTCCTGCCCTTGGGCGTTGGGGTCGAGACTGCTCAGCCTCCATAATCACATGAGCCAGTTCCTTAAAACAAATTACTTGCATACACATACAGGAGACAGGGTGGGGTCAAAGTAGGTTTACAGTTGTTCCTGTGGAAAATAACATGTTAATTACTAAATACTAATACAAGAATAAATTCACATTCTCACAACACATGTACACACACAGACACACACACACACACAGAGTCTGGCAGAAGTAAGGCCTGCTTGAGTGTGGTGGGCAGGGTAATAATATGGGTGTAATAATTTATCTTTCACCTAAAATGGCATATGCTATGCTTGAGTGTGATATTGTTATGTTACAGTAATACATGCTTATGATTTTGTAATTAAAAAGGGGGCATTATTTCTGCCAGACCCTGTGAGTGTGTGTGTGTGTGTGTGTGTGTGTGTGTGTGTGTCTAAAATTCTGTTTCTCTGGAGAACTCCGATACAGGGTATAAAGGATAAATCAAATAAAGTAAAAATTACCTGAAGAAATACCTTACATTGCCCTAATGTGTAGTGTGTAATTGAGCAGATAGGAAAAATATAATTTTAAAATATAGTTACTATCCCATTCATATCCTTGAATTTCTGTGTATAAACTTATATTCATGTCCATACACCATATATATGTATGTATATATATATGCATGCTTGTGTACGTGTGCCCATGCAGTGGAGAGTGCAGGGCGGTCTGCTGCTAGCAATATCTTTACAAAGTGCTTCCAGACCCTCAAATTTTAATTCTTATATTTTCTACTTTCAGGCAAAGACAATGAGGCTGAGAAAATTCAAGCAACATACCCAGCCTTGCTACTAGAAAACATTAGCTCTGGGGTCTGGACCCAAATATTCTGGAGCCAGGAGATGCTTGGACTGTTTGAAGGGAAGTGTTGATCCAAGGGAACAAAATATATTTCCCTTTTAGAGGGTTCCCTTGATATCACCTAAAGTATAGCAACCTTCATCGTGAGTGTTGCACATACTTGTATAACTGCGTGTAAGAGAAAAGAATAAGATCTTCTTTGAGCTTCTGGTCACTCTCTGGTCCCATGGAGGAGCTGAGCAGTGAAGCCAAGAGTGAGCTGGTGTCCAGGGCCTGCACTGCTCATCCCTCCAAGGCTGCACTAGTCTAAATGACTCCTTACTAACAATTAGAAGAGGCTCTTGGGGGCTTGAGGTGCCCCTGTGTCTCTGTGAGTTGGTGATTGAAAACACTGTGACCTCAGGGCCCACTTGTCCCAAACCAGAGCCTTCGCTGATGCTAGGCGGACATTGACTTTGATCTTCATCACCCTTCCGCCTTTGCTTTCTCTTCCTCCTCCCTTTCAGATTATTTCCCCCTTTCTCCTCTCTAGCTGTTTCTCCCCTACATCCCCAGTGGCTTTAGGATGGTCCTTCCAAGACCACAGTTAGGCATGATATCTAGTTGACTGGCTGACCCTTATTCTACCATGCTCACCCCTAGAATTTAGAGCTCCCTTCTGAGGGCTATCATCAGCACAAAGCATCTTACTCTCAAACATTGAGTCCTCCCATTAAAATGCTGCCAAAATCACAAGCAAATTAAGAATTCACCAGCATTCCCAAAGACTAGCCCCTGCCCTGTGCCACTGACCTCCACTCCTGACACAATGCTTGGGCCCAGCAGGGAACCACTGCTTTCAGCCAATCAGCCCAGAGATATAATGGCATTTGTAAATAACCTCCATTATTGGGAAATGAGTCTCTATTGCTAAAATAATTTCTGCCAGGAATCCCAGGCCCAGCTCATCAAGAGGGGATTTGAGAAAGCACTTCCTATACAATAGCATGAAACCATCTGTTCAGCAGCAAACCATTTCAATCATCACTTAATGCTCGGAGTCAATTAAATAAACTGTGGATCAAGAAAAAAAAAGAGTAGCAGCCAAAAAATAATTTTCACGATAGAACTGAAATGAATCAGAGCATTTAATTCAACATTTCTCCTGATCAACTGTGAAAAAATGATGCAGCCACATGCATTTATCTTAGCCATAATAAAGAATATTCTTTTGTGCTTATGGACGAATTTAGTGCGCTAAACAGCCAGTTGGCTCCCCATTTGACTGCCCTTGGTCGTCGGAAGCAAGAGGTATGAGATATGCTCTTCTCCCCAGCGGACACAATCTAGGAGGTCAATGAAAGAGCTAGGAGATGGGGCAGGCATGGGCTCTGACTCAGTTTGGAGCCACTGTTCTCCTGCATTTGGGCTGGTCCACTTGGCTAGACCTCCTCCCAGGTGTCTTGGGCCTCTCCTTAGGTCTATGTTCTTTGGCATCAGTCGTAGAGAGGGTTTGTGTTCTTGCGCATTGAGGTTCTTGGGTCTTGTATAAATCACAGGGTGTATCTGAGCATACTGTGAGACAATTATAAACTTACCCTATCACGATGTCCAGGGTAATTCTTTTTGTTTTTTTGTTTGTTTGGTTGGGTTTTCTTTTTGTTTTAATATTAAATGCAAGTCATTTCAGATGTAGCAGTTACATTAAGTACTTTAATACAAATATAAAAAGCTTCTACATGATATGCCTCTCCTAATTATAAGAGGGGTTCTCCACTCCAGCTTAGCTTAAGAGGCCTGTCTACCCAGAGGACACACAGCACCTTGTGGCCTGAAGCCCCGCTCAGTCAAGCCAGCCTCATTGATCAGTGAGATTTTAGAGGGCATGTAAAAGGAGTGACCTTCTCAGGTTAAGTTTAGACGATAAGACAGTATAAAGACATGCTACATTCCGAGTGAACAACACAGGAACATAGTCACAAACAAAATAATAGAGAAAATAAAGAGAAAATTATCTCTCTGAGTGGCTAAAAAATTGGTATAGCAGACATTTGTAAAATCACTATAGAAGATATCTATGCTTGTATCTGCAAATTTATTTTCTCTGAAACATATATTTTTACCTTACTAATAATGGTTGCCTCTGACTAGAAGATAGTTTTCTACTTCTTTAAAACTTTTTCAAGTTTTAAATAATCAACACATATATACTATTACAATCCCACAGTGTAGCTACTCATATGTAAAAACAATTGACATATTAGGCACAAAATACAACATCTATAGTAGGCAAATAAACAAAAGGGGAAAGTGATTATGTGATTGTTTTACAGCATCTCTGAAGAACTAAACATAGCTTAATATTCCAGAGGTGGATCACGGATGAGACACTATAAGAATTTCCAATATAGAGTCCAGAGCCCTGGGAGAGTGAGGTTGTGTGTGGAATTTAGGATCTCACCTCTCCTCTGGGCCTACTCTCCAGCCTATTTTTGGGGTGCTAGGATGGGATAGATATGGGGAAGGGACCACCATTGCTTAATGCGGACATAAGAGCTCCCTGAGAAGGCCACTTTTGCAATAAAAAGAAAATTAGTATAAAAATACAAATTAAGACAATAAAATATCATTTTTCCCCACCCCACAAGATTGACAAAATATTTAATGTTTGAAAATAATGAAAAAGAGAAAAAAGAAAATAATGGGTGTTGGTGAGGGTTAAAAGAAATAGGTTTCCTTGTCCAGTGCTGTCAGGAGTGTGAGTTGGGTTAGCCATTTGAGAGGATGATTTGGATTACCCTCTCCAAATAGAGGACAACTATACTAGTAATCCATTAACTGGACACACACTCACATACAGCTCAACCATGTCAAGTGTAAGGTTGTAATTTCTTGTGCAGAATAATGTAAACACTACTTTTCACATAGCCTGTGACATCACAGAGGCACAAAAATAAAGGTCATGAGAATTATATGGTACAAAACTGATAATCTGCTGGAATGAGAGAATCCCAAGAGATTATGGTAAGAGATCTTTACCTAACTGCCTTTTGAGAACAGAGATTAGGTGGAGGATGGGAGCCAATCAACCAATTTTGTTATATTCAGGCTCATAATATTATAGTATCTGCCCTGGAGAAACACTCACATCTAAGCACAAGATTGCTCACTAGAGTACTGTTTGTAATAAGATGAAGACCACCTAAATGTCCATCAGCAGCAGAGCGCTTAAATTACAACGGCGTCACACTCTGAGGCAGGAAAAGAATGAGGCAAACATGTACGTCCAGACATGAGAATTCCTTCAAGATAAGTTATCAAATAGAAATTTTAAAAACAAGCTGCAAAATGTAAGTTCAACTAATACCACTCATGTAAAAATTAAGTGTATATATTCATCTCAGTAAATGTGTGTAAATTAATTTTTTAAGTTACAGAAAAACTGTCATATGTCACTTAACAATGGGATATGTTTTGAGAAATGCATTGTTAGAGGAATTTTATTGTGCAAACATTGTGGGGTGCACTTATACAAACCTAGGTGGCACAGCCCACTACACACCGAGGCTGGATGGTATGGCCTACTGCTCCTAGGCTACCAGCCTGTACCGCATGTTACTGTGCACATCAACATGAGATTAAATCAGGCACAAGACAAAATGACGCAATCAAGAGAAGCAGTAAACATGAGGTGTATGGGGCTGCTGCCAGTGCAACATGGCATAGTTTTACAGCACATTTTTTATAAGTAGGAAGAGTAGAGCCTAAAATAAGTATAAGGCACAGTAGTTACATAACCCAGTGGTTGATTATCTTTATCAGTTATTACCTACTGTACGTAACTGTGTGGACTGTACTTTGATATGACTGGCTGCGCAGTGGGTTTACACCAGCATCACCTCCGTGTCATAATGTGTTGCTTTATGACATTCCGAATTTATGACATGACTATGACATCACTAGGCAATAGGAATTTTCAGCTCCATCATATAATAACTGCACCGGACCGCCCTCATCTGTGCAGTCTATGTATGGTTGACCGCCAGACATTACATCATGCCTGACTGTATACACTAAAACGATAGCAGTAGTGACATCTGAGGCAGGGGATGGAATAAAGATGGGGCACAGTCAAAGGAGATTTTAACTTAATCTGTAATATTCAGCTTTTAGAATTTACAATGAAAATGTGTTTGTTCATTCAAGTGGTTTCATTATAACATATCAGGAGAAAAAAATCAATTCCCAGCCAGGGCCACTGTCTATGAGTGGAATTCACACACCCTCCCAGGTCTGCATGGGTTTCTTTCTGGGGACTCCGTTTCCTAAGCCCCTTCACAAAGCTGCATGTGTGCGGTGAGCTGGCATGTCGGCATTGTCCCAGTTTCAGTAGGCGTTGGGGGGTGGGTGCACCCTGAGCTGAAAGGGTATCCTGTCCAGGGTCGGTCTCACCTTGTGCCCTGAACTGGAATAAGTGGGTTGGAGAAGAATGATTTTACTCGTTTTTATTAATCTTTTTTTACATGTACGTAGAGTTCACATTTATTTCAACATTTAATCTTAGAAGTGTTTGCACTCTTTATTTAGAAGTTTGGTGATGCTTGTGTGACCAGAAATACGCCCCAGGAACTTAACTCTTGTTAATGTCATTTAGTCCGTGTAAAATTGGTTTCGTTATAGGTCGTTTCACTTAAAGTTGTAGTTTCCAAGAACCCATTGACGATAAGTGAGGACTTAGTGTATTTCTTGTGCAATTAACATAAACAATATTTTTAAAAGAAAGGAGCTCCTAGGGAGGTGGGCACAAACCCACGTGGGCTGTGCTCCCCAAGGACACTCTAGGGTGGGTTTGCTTCTTTGGTGCTTTCCCTGAGAACTTTGGAGTAAATCACATTTAGCAATAGTTCCAGCATTCGCTTGCCTGTATTTTAATTTCCTTATAACTTTCTCCTGGTTATTTAGTAAAGGAACATTCACATCTCAAGAAAGAGAAGAAGGGGGGAGGAGTAAGAGAGAGAGCAGGAGGGAGGAGGATGAAGAGGAAAAAGCATGAGGAGAAAGAGCAAGGTGAGGTGGGGGGACCTGCAGAGAAGCGTACTGGCCCCTACACTCCGTGAGAAGAAAGGACTCCTGCCTTAGAACCCCAGCCCTGCCACTTAACCGCCAGTGAACTTCAGCAAGTGCTTTCGGTTTTGGACCCTCGTTTTTCTCTTCTGTACATGAGAGTGTTAGTAAACAAACTTAGGTAAGCTGGCTAGCTTGGTATCTGGTGCACTGTAGGGAGTAAGAAAATAGTGCTTCTGACAGGGCTGCTTATTGGGAGCTGAGGCCACAGGGGCAAGGCGCTCTCTCTTCTGTGTGGAAATATGATTAATCCATCTGATGAAGGCTGACCAGGTCATCCTGTCTGTTATTTGACAAAGAGAAGGAGGGAAGGAGATTTCATCATTAAACCTGAACCTGAGATCTGCAGAAATCCAGACACAAGATCCATCCGTTCCTCAGATCACTGTTGTCATTGGGCTTCACATTTGCAGCACACGATAATTTACAATGCACTTTCCACTACTTAATGCGATTCTCACAACGACTCGGTTAGGTTATTGGGGCAGGTAATATTTACATTTCCAGAGGACGGGGGAGGCTCAGAGAAGCTGAGTGATTTGCCAGGGTCACTAGGAGTAGAGCAGGGATTCAAACTCAGTTTCATGAGGTTACAAAGCCTGTACCACGTTCACTGCACCTCTGTGCCTCACTGTTGGCCACTTCAACAATACGAGCAATGAATGCAGTGGAATGGGCAAGGGGAAGTGTGGTGAACGGGAGTGGGGGCTCAAGGACAACAGTTCCTGCATTGTCTCCCACTACCAGTGTACCGCACATCACAGTACTCTGAGCTCCAAAGAAAACTGCAGACACCAGCTGCCTTTGTGGGAAAACTCCCTGTTCCCTCAACCTTGTGTATAATCCAAAACCATCATGCTTGGATCTCTCTTATCTGCTTTGAGACGCCATTCACGACAGGCAACTGTCGGTCTCTCTCCTTGACAAAGTTTTCCCTCCTTCTGCAACACTCCTCTCCTTTTCCAAACACGTGACACAGAGAAGTCGTTATACTCCGTATCTGTTTGGGCACCGCTGAGTCCTTGGAGGATATTCTGAGATCACGTTCCATCCAGGAATTGTATTTTTTCCAAGATCCCCTTTTAGGGTCAGAAGCAGACTGTCCCTTAATCTTTGGGGGATTAAATCGATTTTCCTTCTCCTTATGTGTGAAGTGAACTGTGACCACTTGGCTTAGGTGGCTTTGTTCCTGGCCAGCAAGAAAAGAGGGAATTTGATGCGGAAAAAACACTTGGGCCGGTTTTCAAGAACCCAGTGAAAAGTTTCAATATTTGTTGTGTTCTCAGATGCTGTCACATACCGTCAAAGATGAAAAAGGAAGAGGAGGAGGACAAGGAAGGTCAAGGGGAGGGAGAAAGAGAAGAAGGAAAGAAAGCAGAAAAAGGAAAAGAATCTCTTTTATATCAGAAAATGTTGACATTTTAAAAAACAGTGTATTTTTTTCTACCTGTGCAACGCATCCAAATCAGGACCTATAGAAGTCAGCCCAGATTCACGTTTCTGTAATGTCTCTGCTTCAATAATATGCTAAACTAGTTATGAACCCTTTGTCTGAAAGAAGGGAAGGAAAGACAAATTTTTCATCCAGGGACTTGGATAAGATAGGGAGCCAAATACCATAATGTCTTCATAAGTCCTTCGACAAGATTGCTTAGGAGACTGGTTTTCACTGCCAAAGCAGAGAATTAAAGCAGTTTGCTACATAAATTAGATGAAGTTGGCCCTATTTCATCAAAAAATGGAGAATTTGGGGAGTTGGGGGAAGTCAACTTTCTTTGCCTGGGGAGTAGTCTCATTCTTCTGCTCCGTTTATCACTGGATATTAAGTTCCTTTAAAAAGTAAAGTAAGCAGGTAGGGATGCACTCTAGCTCATGGATGTCTCTATTGTTTCACGAAATCAACATTGTATTTTAACTATATGCTAGGGACTTTACATATATCATCTCATTTCATTCTCATGACACTTCCTCAGAAAAAAAATAACCTTTGTTTCTGTTTGAGGAAACTGATGTTCTTGAAGGAATTTACTAAGCTTCTCAAGATATTAGAGCCAGTGGTGGGCAGGGGGAAGGATTTGAATGTAGTTCTATAACTCTCTCTCTCTCTCTCTCTCTCTCTGTGTCTCTGTCGCTCTCTCTTCTCTCCTTCCCTCCCTCCCTCCCTCACCATTTTGTATCATATGCATCAAAAAGGGAACACATAAAAACTCTGGGAAATTCATGTGTGATACAGATAATAAATACACTTTTATGATGGTTATGTATGAGGAATTTGTGATGTGAGTTGTCATGAAATCATGTGATGTATGCGACCTACGCATTCATGAAAGAGAGTCCTGTTTCACTCTGTTTTATAGATGTAAATACATCTATATATGTCTAAACGGGTATATACGTCTATAAAACGGAGTGCAGGTGACTTGGCTCAGGGCGTCACTGGTCAAATGACAACTCAGACCAAAAGTACTGGAGCTTTCAGCTCTCTGACCTTGTTTTTAACGGGTTATGGCTTCTCATTATAAAAGACAACCCCCTCCCCCACCAGGGATATTCTAGATTAGATATCATAGATTGTAGATTTTGCTGACTATGTTGTTGACTGATCAGAAAATTTGGCTTAAAGCAGAGGAAGGGCGCTTCCTCCATGCAGTGTAGTAGTTAAGGGATGAACCTAAGGGTCTAACAGACTGGATGTGAATTCCGCTCTGCTTCTTAAAGGTCACGTACCCAGGACAAGTTATTTCATCTCCCAAGCATCCACTCCCTCACTTGAAATGTGGGGGTAATAAAGTACTGCATTAGTTTACTCCAAGGCGAAGTGAACACATTGAAGCCACTTGTTCATGACACCAGACACATGGTAGTTGTCATCAGAGGCACACTCGGACAAAAGAAATAATATCTAACTTTTAAAAAATTGGTCCATGAGCATACCTTTTTAAAGCTAAGCAGAATATTAAAATTATTCTTCCATGATCTCTCAGGAACATTATGTCTGGAGAATAGACAAAATTACAGAGTTGAAACTGAGGTTAATTTTTATATTCATCATTTCTCTTTTAGAAAATTCAACACATAAACTGTCAATACAAGGTAATACGAGCCATAAAACAATTGTCACAGAGTTATTATTTAAATCTGATGTATACTAAACAGAAACTTTTCTGTTTCCACTATTTAACAGAACAACTTTCATTGGGTAGGGACACAACTTTCGTTCTGTTAAACAGCTAGTCACCACCCTGTATCTAAAAACATTACATAACCACAGATCAATATTACATGGCTTCCCTCTCCAAGAATGGATAACAATGACTTTGTTCCTCCCATAATTTAGTAAGAATTTTATTGGGCTTTAGTTATTGGACAAAGTTACCGAGCATATAATATACTCTACATTTATTATATCTGGTAAACACAAACTAAGGAAGGAAGGAATTAAGAAAAGGGACTAAATGAATAAAAACTGATGCTAAGTGGCCTTTTGTACTGCTCTCACCCAAACAAAAAATAAATTTGCAAGGAGGAAACAAAGAACACTAGCGCCACCTGGAGGCAGAAGTCTAAGTGGAATGAAAGGTGATTACACACTGTGGGAGAATGTTATTAGCCCTGGTCTAGCCCTGCGTGGTCATGAGTGATAGGTACCACATACGTGAATACTGAGGACTTAAAATGTGGCTAGTCCAAATTGAAATGTACGGTAAGTGTAAAACACAGATTTCAAAAACTTACTATGGAAAAAATAATGTAAATTATTTCATTCATCATTTTTACATTGATAACATTAAAATATTTTATATATGAGGTTAAACAAAAGTGTTATCACGATTTTAACTTTCTATTTTTATCTTTTTTAATGTGATTTCTGGAACTTTAAAATTACATATGTAGCTCACATTATCTCTTTTTTAATGTATCTATTCTTGTTTACTCTATTACAGTTGTTCCAGTTTTTCCCCTTTCGCCTTCCTCCCGCCACCTCCCCACCTCCTCCCCACCCCCCACCCCACTCCCACAGTCAATCCCCACACCGTTGTCCATGTTCATGGGTCATTCATACGCTCACAATATCTTTCTATTGGCCAATGCTGATCTTGCCCCTGTCACTCACAATGTAGACATGGACCAGCAGCATGGGTATCCATTCATTCCCTGAGAGCTTGTTAGATATGCAGAATCTCAAGCTCCATCTCCACCCCACTGAATAGAACTCTTCGTTTTCACAAAATTCACAGGTGACTGGTGTGTATGTTAAGATTGAGACTTGCTGATGTAATCCAACCACCTCGTTTAACAAGTGAGTAAACTGAGACCCAGAGTGGTGACTCCGCTGGTCCCTGGCTCTCTAGCTGGTCGCACTAACGCCTGATTCCCCAGTGGTATTCTTTTTTTTTTTAATTTTAATTGTTGTTCAAGTACAATTTTCTATCTTTTACTCCCATCCCAGGCTGGGTGGGTGGCCCAGTGGTCTTAACACTTCCAAATACCCCACCCTCCACTGAAGACCTTCCATCTCCTAAAGTAACAATAAAACAGACTGCTGCTTCACTAGCAAAAAGTAAAACATATTACTGTAAAAAGGTGAGAAAATGTTGTGTCCACAGAATTCTAGGGCATTCTTTAGCACTTGTGCAGCTGAGCCGCTCCATACGCATGTAGAACCTGTGCTTTCTGAACTAGTCCTACGAACAAGCCCCTCGGCCCAAGTTTGGGATCGATAATGCGCCCGTCACCGAGTCAGTAAAAGCAGCTTAAAGACTGGTTCTTTCAGCACAAGTAAGAAGGTGAAAGAAGGAATTCCAGTTTTGCAGCTCAGCTCCTTGTGCATGGGTCTTACTCATTCTTTGAATGTGCAGCTCCACACAATGAATGTGTTTAGCACACAGAAGCCTTTGAATAAATAGGGTGAATGCACAGATTGGTTTCCATAGATTAGGTTCTGAACCTCAGGAAGCGTCCCCTGCTTTTCATTGTCTGGCAACAATGTAAAGAAATTCAGGAAAACACTTAAGTAGGAAATATAGCTAAAATTAGTGCTGCTTTTATGTTAAAATTTCTTTGTAATTAAGCACATTATTAAGAAAAAATTTAAATAGATACTAACTTGGGTCATGATAATATAACCCATTGCACAGAAAGAGGAGGTTCCAGGTAAATTAATACTGACAAGCAATTCCAAGGAGCAGAAGTTGCTAAAATATTTTCACTCATTCAGATTAATCAAGCCTAATCAAGCCCCAGTATACAGCTCATATGGCTCAAATGTTTTTCCTCCTAAAAGATCTCTTTTTTCTGTGCCAACTGGAAAATGTAGATTTACTTAGGAAATGAATTCCTGTGTTATATGAATTGAATATACTACATAGCCTAGGAAGCACATTATTGAAATGATTTTTTAAAATGATGTAAGTCATATAGGAAGGAAAGTTTAACTCCCACTCTCTTCCTTTCAATTGTCCTATTTCCTCATGTTTTATCCATTACTCATGTCAGGTTTTGTTATTAACCTAAATAAAATAACAGAACATCAATCCTGCTTGTCATATATAATAATGAACAATGGCTGTTGCACAGAAGTATTGGGATAGCAATAATAAAAATAATAGGCCAAAACATTAACTTATATATTATTAATTTGGCAATAACATTATGCATGGACTTACAACATTTCTTCTATTGATGCCTTGAGTAGATACAGAATGATTTATTCATTTTTTCAACAATATTCGTTAAGTACCCACGTGCCAGGCACTGACAGAGGCACTAGAAAAATAATAACCAAAACACCGATCCCTATCCTCCTGGAGCATTTATTCTCATGGAAGAGACAAACCAATAAACATATACATGATGAAATATATGGTACATCAGACCCCGGTGAATGATGTGGAAGACACGGAGGAGGACAATGGTAAGGAGGGGGATACTATTATATATAGAATGGTCTCTGTTAATTTTGAGTGGGAACCTGAAAAAGCAAGGGAGGAGGCCAGACATCTGGGGAAGAGCTGCCTGGTCAAATCGAATAGAGGTGCAAGGCCCATAGTCAGGGGCATGCTTAGCAGGCTGAAGCTAACACAGAGGCCAGTGTGCGAGGAGTGGAATGAATGTGGGCAAGAGCAGGAGAACATGAAGTCAAAGAGATAGCAGGGGCCAGACCAGGTAGGACCATGTATGACTTAGGATGTGCCGCTAAGTACAAGGAAAAGCCACTAGACGGTGTAGCAGAGATGTGACATAATCCAACTTAGCCTTTAGAAGGAATCACTGTAGCTGCCGTGTTGGAAATAGACCTTAGGGAACCAGACAGAAGTGGGAATTAGAAGATTATTATAATAACCCAGGTAGGAAATGAAGGTGACTTGGACCAGGTCAGTAGTGGTGGAGAGAATGAAATGGAATCAAATGTAGATGTATTGTGGAGGTAAAATTAGCAGGATGTTCAGGTGGATTAGAGGTGGTGTACTAGAAGGCTTCTAATTTTTTGAGCAGTGGAGATACCTGTTCCTAATGAAACTGAGACATGAGTAGATTTAACTGAATGGAGGGGTGAAGGAGGAAATATCGGAGATTGCCTTTAGAGATAAATTGAAGATGGTTTTAAAATATGCATTCTTAAATTTTAGATAGACTAAAACTTCCGGCCAAAATGGAGGCATAGATAAATACGCTTTGTCTCTTCACACAACCAAAAAAAGGACAAGAACAAATTTAAAAACAAAATATAATCAAACCTGTCAGAAAATTGAACTGTATGGAAGTCTGACAACCAAGGAGTTAAAGAAGAAATATTCATCCAGACTGGTAGCAGGGGTGGAGATCGACAGCCAGGGTGGAGAGGACTCACCCTGGCAAAGTGGCAGCTGGAGGACCTGGCAAGGCAGGGGCTGGAGGAGCAGACAGTCCCACATTTGTGTGTGGATAAACTGGGAGGAACAACTGGGGAAAGAGATAGACCGTGCAACCCGGGGTTCCAGCATGAGGAAATAAAGCCTCAAAACTCTGACTGAAAACACCTGTGGGGGTTGAGGTGTCAGAATAAACTCCCAGCCTCACAGGAGAGTTCATTGGAGAGACCCACAGGACCTAGAACATACATACACAAACCTACCCACCCGAAGGGCCCAATTTGTATATGGGTAGCAGGGGAAGTGACTGAAAGCCGGCTGAGAGCTAAGCAAGCAGCATTGTTCCCTCATGGACACCTCCCCACATATAGCACCACAACACAGCCACATGGGCTGCCCATGCCCTGGCGAATACCTAAGGCTCCTCCCCTTACTACATAACAGGTGAGCCAAGACAAAAAAAAATATGGCCCAAATTAAAGAACAGATCAAAGCTCCAGAAAAAATACAACTAAGTGATGAAGAGATAGCCAAACTATCAGATGCAGAGTTCCAAACACTGGTAATCAGGATGCTCACAGAAATAGTTCAGTATGGTAACAAAATGGAGGAAAAAGTGAAGGCTATGCAAAGTGAAATAAAGAAAAATATACAGCAAACCAACAGTGAAGGGAAGGAAACCAGGACTCAACTCAACAATTTGGAGAAGAAGGAAGAAATAAACATTCAACCAGAACAGAATGAAGAAACAAGAATTCAAAAAAAAAAAATGAGGAGAGGCTAAGGAACCTCTGGGACAACTTTATATGTTCCAGCATCCAAATCATAGGGGTTCCAGAAGGAGAAGAGGAAGGGCAAGGAATTGAAAACTTGCTTGAAAACATAATGAAGGAAGACTTTCCCCAATCTGGCAAAAGAAATAGACTTCCAGGAAGTCCAGGAAGCTCAGAGAGTCCCAAAGAAGTTGAACCCAAGGAAGCACACACCAAGGCATATCCTAATTACATTACCCAAGATTAAAGAGAAAGAGAGAATCTTAAAAGCAGCAAGAGAAAAGGAGACAGTTACCTACAAAGGAGTTCCCATAAGACAATCAGCTGATTTTTCAAAAGAGACCTTACAGGCAAGAAGGAGCTGGAAAGAAGTATTCAAAGTCATAAAAGGCAAGGACCTACATCCAAGATTACTCTATCCAGCAAAGCTATAATTTGGAAGGGAAGGGAAGATAAACTGCTCCCCCAATAAGGTCAAGTTAAAGGAGTTCATCATCACCAAGCTCTTATTTTATGAAATGTTAAAGGAACTTATCTAAGAAATGGAAGATAAAAATATGAACAGTAAAATGACAACAAACTCATAACTATCAACAACCAAACCTAAAACAAAAACAAAAACAAACGTAGCAAAAACTAGAACAGGAACAGATTCACAGAAATGGAGATCACATGGAGAGTTATTAGTGGGAAGGGGGAGAATGGGGAAAAATGTACAGGGAATAAGAAGCATAAATGGTAGGTACAAAGTAAACAGAGGGAGGTTAAGAATAGTATGCGAAATGGAGAGGCCAAGGAACTTATATGTATGACCCATGCACATGAGCTAAGGTGGAGGGGGGATGCTGGTGGGAGGAGGGGGTACAGGGTGGAGGAGAATAAAGGGGAGAAAAATGGAAGAACTGTAATAGCATAATCAATAAAATATATTTTTAAAAATTAGATAGACTAGGATAGAGTTCAAGGGAAAGGTTGAGGCTGGTATCCCTCTTTCAGCCCCTGAGACAGGAGATGGCCAAAGAAGTGAGTGGAAATGAAGCCAAGAGGAGTTTCAGGGCTGAGACTTGGAATATCCCACACTGAAAGGGGCTGACTGTGGCTTAACTGTCCAGATGTTTAGCATTGCCATCCCCCAACTCAAATGCCGGCTTCTGAGGCTATAGCCCAGTCTGTCTTCCTCACTGTACACTTTGCCCATGGTGTGTGCTCAATAAATATTTGGTAAATGAGTGAATAAAGTCAATGCTTAGTACCAAGCACTGTTTGGAGGGGTTACCAAGATAAAGAAAGAAAAAGTATGGAAAGACCACATCTGGCTTCGTTTCCAGTCCCCATCACTCAGTCCTCCCCATGGGAGAAAGAATGACTCACCTGCTTGATGGATTTGGGAAAGGAAACGGAGACTGGGAGGCCCAGCAGGCTCTGGGCTCTTGCTTTTCCCCGAAGATAGGTCTGAGGTTCTAAGTAAGACTGCATCTGGGGGCTAGAAGAGGAAGAGCAGAGTGTAAATTATCTGCCCTCAAACCTCGTGTTGTTGCGTGGTCTTTTGTGACTGGTTTCTTTTACTTACACTGTTTTCAAGGTTCATCCATATCGTAGCACACATCCGTCTCTTATTCTTTCTTGCAGTGTACTACTTTCCACAGAAAGGACATGCAAGTTTTGTTTACAGACACTTGGATTGTATCCACCTTTGACTATTATCAATAACGCTGCTACGACCATTCGTGGCCAAGCTTTTGTGTGGATATATGTTCTCAGTTCTTGTGGTTATATACCTACCAGTGAAATTGTCAATGAGTATCTTTATATTTAACTTTCTGAGGAAATTCCAGACTGTCAAGGCACATGCTCCATTTTCCATTCCAACCAAAGGTGTACGAGGGTTCCGATTTCTCCACAACACTTGTTATTATTTGATTATACTCATCCTACTGGTTGTGGAGTCATATCTCATTGAGGTTTAGATTTCCATTTTTCCAATGGATAATAATGTTGAAGATCTTTTGATGTGCTTGTTGTCCGTTTGTATATTTTTCCTTATTTCTTCCCTCTGCACACACAAACTGGCTTGAATCCTATTTCAATCATACTGGTTGACCTTATATTTGTAACATTAACATGAGACTTTAAGTAAAACATAGTTCTTATCCTTCCCCCAATCACAAAGATCTTAAAACTAATTACCACTTCATCCCATCTTAACTGTTACCTACTATTTTATTCCAACTTTATTTTTTATACTTTGTAAGTTTGTCATGATCATCTTATAAAGTCACTACTTACTTAGTAATGTAAGTAAACACATTCACCGGTTACATTGCTTGCCGCTGTTGACTGCATTTCTCTTTCCTTCTAAAAGATACTCAAGAACATGCTTGAGTATCTTTTACAATAAGACCCTATGAGTAATTACTTTTATTCCTTTGATTTAAAAAAATATCATATTCTTGAATGATAGCTTTTTTGTGTAAAATCTGAGTTACTTTGCTTTAATATTTTGAAATATGATTCTTAGATTCCACATATGAGGGAAATCATATAGTATTTGTCTTTTTCTCACTCGCTCGTTTCACTTAACAGAGTTCTCCAGGTCCATCCATACTGTCGCAAAAGGTCAAATTTCCTTTTTTATGGCAGAGTAGAATTCCATTGTGTAAATGTCCCATAGTTGTTTCATCTACTCATCCACCGATGGACACTTGGGCTGCTTCCACGTCTTGACAATTGTAAATAATGCTTCAGTGAATATAGGGGTGTTTATGTTTTTTTTTATTAGTGTTTGGGGTTCCTTTAGATATGTTCCTAGAAGTGGGATAGCTGGATTGAAAGGCAGATCCACGTTTAAATTTTTGAGGTATGTCCATACTGGTTTCCACAGTGGCTGCACCAGCCTGCATTCCCACCAATATCAAAAGGCTTCCCCTTTCTCCATATCCTCACGAACACTCATTTGTGATCGTATTCCATTATGGTTTTAATTTGCAATTCCCTGATTATTAATGTGATTGGTCCATTTTTTGTCTGTTTGTTGATAATCTTAAATATTTCTCTGGGGAAGTGCCAGTTCAAGTCTTTGGCCCATTTTTCTACTGAGTTGTGTTTTTGGTTTTATGTATTAATTTGCATGATACTAATCCTTTATTGGTTATATGTGTAGCAAATACCTTCCCCAGTCTATGTGCTAAATTTCATTCTATAGTGTCTTTTGATGAGGACAAGTTTTTAATTTTAATGTTGCAGAATGTATTGATATTTTCCTGTAATTGTTTTTTATATCTGGACAAAGAAAAATCTTCCCTATCATTATTAGTTCAGGAGGTGTCCTATATCACCTTCTAGAAGATACAGGAGAAAATAATCTCTTATGTTATATTTTATTATTTTTTTAATTTTTAAAAGTTTTTATTTATTTATTTATTTTTTGAGAGAGGGGGAAGGGAGGGAGAAAAAGAGGGACAGAAACATTATTGTGTGATTACCTCTCACATGGCCCCTACTGGGGACCTGGCCAGCAACCCAGGCATGTATCCTGACTGGGAATCAAACCGGCAACGCTTTGGTTCGCAGCCCACACTCAACGCACTGAGCTACACCAGCCAGGGCTTATATTACCTTTCAGAAGATTTATAGTTTTGCCTTTCACATTAGGGCTTTAATCCACATGGAATTTATTTTTTTATGTTGTTCTTATTTTTATTCACTAATAAAGTTTATTTGTTTTCCCTGATTGATTTAAAATCTTTTCATCTTGCTTGATTTTTTTTTCTGCAGTTAAACTAGAAAGTTATAGTTTTTCTCCTAAAAACTGTAATGACGTTCTCTCTTATAAAATGCCCTCCTGGATTTTCTTGTCAGCCTGCATCAAGGAAATCCATGTATTCAATTACTTGCTCACAGTTTCACCCACACCAAATGGTTGCTTAATCAATTTCTGAGCCGCAAACTGAGCTGATCTGTCTGGGGAAAGTGTGATTGAACAGCCAAGACCACTGGGTAGTCGAAGAGAAGACCACACACCCGGAGCTCCGCAGTCTGGAGTGAGGGGAGGACAGCTGATAACTGGATACGCAGTGTGACCAGACATCACTGGTCCCAAACCATTGCTCCTGCCGGCCACAGTTGCAAATACCATAGGAATATCATTTCCTTTGTACTCCGCTTTAATCCTCAGAGTTTCATCTGGTCCTTTAGGGGCAGAGGTTACCCGAAGTTCACATGGAATGTCAAAATTCCCACAAATGGTCTTGATTTTTCCACAACAACTGAGATCAGAAGTCGAGCCCATCAACACTCCAACCCTGCACTGACTTTCTGTTTTCAGAAGCAACTCCTACACCTTCGGCAACCCACCCACAGTTTTTCTTTCCCATCTGGAGCCTTTCAGGAGTTACTTCCTTGAGGTCATGATAGGACTATTTTTCTTTCCATTGGCTTCTATCTCGTGATGGCCAGAGTCTCCAGGAGTCATTATCAATAACATCAGCAAGAACAATTTCTTTGGTGGTGACATCAACACAAAATTCAGTCTTTGCATCAACCAGCGTGCAGTGCAACCAGGATTTCTCCAGGACCTCAGACACAGCCTATGCAGCAGGACTCATGACGTCCCCCTTAGTCTGGCCTGTAACAAGTCCAGCAGAGCAAAATTTTGCAGCAATGAGTTGTTCCTCAGACCACTGTGAATCATTATAGGCATCATCCTTAAGAAACATCTCCACTTTAGGAGGTAAAACTTGTACCCTTCCTTGACACCAGGATGTCTTTTGAGGAAAGAACCAGTTGCTATTCTTCTACAAACCCATTCAATTGAAATCATTTCACCCTTAGGTGCAATGAAAGCTGTCTCCCCACATTTTCTGGTGAAAACAGTTTCGATACCTGCTTCCCGTAACAACTGGAAAATACAACTAGTAACTTTAGTTGAGATTGCAGCTTTTCCTTCCAGGCGATTCTTTCTGGCTGCATTTCCTGCTGTAATCTCTGGTCCTTGGGCTGCAGGAGGACTTTTCTAGGACTGTCTACCAATTCATAGGCTTTCTTAAAAGTTTATTTATTTATTCATGTATTTATTTATTTATTTATTTTTAGAGAGAGGGGAAGGGAGGGAGAAGTAGAGGGAGAGAAACATAGATATGAGAAACATCAACTGGTTGCCTCTTGCATGTGCCTCGACCAGGGAATCTGCAACCCAGGCACATGCCCTGACCAGGAATCCAACAAGTGACCCTTTGCTTTGTGGGACGTTGCCCAACCAACTAAGCTATGCCCGTCAAGGCCAGTTCATAGACTTCTTTCATTTTACCCTCATAGAGTTTTTTTTAACCAATGTTCAGTACCTCAGCTGTCACCATCACCGTGGGTGGGCTGGGGACAGCAGCCAAGCCAGGAAGAGATGCAGGACTCCGAGAAGAGGAGTGGTCAGAGTGGAACTTGTTTTTATAAACAGAGTGAGGGAGGGATTCCGTTTCTTTCCCTTTACTCCCTTTCCTTCCCCCACTCCTCTATCTCTGATTCACCCATCTGACCTAGTCCCGTCTACGCTGAAGTCCCTTCTTCCCCTACTGACGTGTCACGCAACCTCACTCACCCATCAAGTGTTCGTACACACGGGGGTCTGTTTCTGAACTCTCTGTTTTCTCCCGCCATCTATTTGTTTCTCTCTATAGCTGTTTCCATGCCACACTGACACAATTACTATTGCTCTGTGTTAGTCCATTTTTTCTTTTATTAAAATTTATTTCTACCTATAGTTGACATGAAATATTAGTTTCAGGTGTACAGAATAGTGAACAGACATTTACATACCTTGCAAAATGAACACCACAGGTCTAACACTGCATTAGTCTTCCCATCTCAAAGGGCAAGTCCTCCACCCGTGTTCATCTTCAAGACTGCCTGGGCCATCTTCAGCTCCTCCTATTTCCATGTAAAATTTAGAATCAACTTAAGTCCCACAAAAACTTGGGGTTTATTTTGGATCTCATCTAATCTGTAAGTCAGTTTGAGGATAATGATCATCTTAACCACATTGAGTCTTCCAATCTCTGAGCTTAGTATCTATCTCCCTTAAATATCTTCCTTAATATCAGTGACAGTTTATTTTCCTTGAAGAAAACTTGCATATCTTATATTAAGTTTTTCCCTAGACATATACTATTTTATACCATTGGCAATGGTTCCTTTTAAATATTTACTTTCTGCAGGTCATTTCAAAGAAAGCTTAGAGGACCAACACCAGGAATTCTTATTGCTATGACCTAAGATTGAAGTTCTCCATAGAATGTAATACACAGTCGATAGTGCTATGTTTTCCTGAGAAGATAAAAGATTTAAAAAGAAACACTTTCTATTTGTTCCTGGGAAGTAGAAATAATCAATATTTATAAATGGATTTTTGTATCCAGAACCTCACCAAATTCTCCTATTCGTTCTAATAGCTTTTCTATAGGCTCTATTGGAGTTTCATATTATCTTCGAATGAGGACAGTTTGCTTCTTTGCTGTCCGTAGGTTTCCTATTTATTGAACTGGCTAGGGCTCTCAGTAAGGCACTGACTCCAGAGTGACTGAACTTTAGATTCATAGTTTGAAGGTACCGTCAATGGGATTTGCTGACAAGCTGCGTTTAGACTGTGACAGGAATGAAGGCTGAGTTTAAGGTTGTTAGCCTGACCCACTAGAAGAATGGCATTGTCATTTATTGCACACAAGGCCAGAGGTTTGTTGAGCGTGTAGGGAAGGCAATTCAATGAAGAAAAGTACAAACTGATACTTATTGGCAATGAATGCTCTAACAGACTTTAGGCCAGTTTTCCACTTTTGAAATAACTCACTCAAGGAAAGATTTAAACACATACCAGTGCTCTCAGTGGGGTTTGACTTGTGACTTCCTGTTCAACCACTGCCCTCTGCAGGGGCTTTGTCACAGAGCTGTGCACCAAATCTGACCAAAAAATTAGGATAATTTTTCCCTCCAGCTCCAATCTTTCTTGTCTCCAGTACACGCACGCACGCACGCGCGCCTGTCTTCTTCTGCAATCTTTCCCCAGGTCAGATAAGTATAAGAGAACCTCTCACCCAGAAAACATGGTTCCTGCAATGCACTTATAAGGTGCTGGCCTGAAAGGACGTGCTAGAGAGGCCAGCTGCATTTCCGTGGGGTTAGCCTAAGAACAATGAAGAAACAACAAGGGGGTGACCCCTGCAAAAGAGATCCTTGGTCATACAAAAAGGGCTTTTTTCCTAGATGGCCCCCAAGTTTCACAATGTCTTCCCAGGTATCGGTAAAGCCTTAGGTGATCTTGCACCAAAAAAGTGACACTCTAAACAGCTGGCACACTTAACAATTCAAATCACTCAGTTCCTTGGGGTTACTCAACACTGCTGGAGGGTTATGTCATTAGGGCAGAAGTGTCAAACTCATTTTCACCAGGGGCCGCATCAGCCTCAAGATTTCTTTCAAATGGGGGAAATAATTTTAGGACTGTATAAATGTAACTACTCCTTAACTGTTAAGGAGTTGAAATTACATTTGGCCCTTTGAAGGCAATCAGAGGGCTGAAGTGGCCCCCAGTGAGAATGAGTCTGATGCCCCTGCATTAGGATAAGGGTGACAGTCCACCACCTCTCACCTTTCCACCCCTGACCTGCCACCCACTCTCAAGAAGGGAAGCTACAAAAAGCAAGCAACACTGTCCTATAAACCTCAGTGACTACCATGTAATAGGTATAGGTTTTGGAATTGACATTTTAAAGGCTTTTTAAAAAATCGCCTGAGTTAAATTTATTGCAACTTAAAATTAATATTATTCAAAATAGATGAGTCAAGAAATAGCATTATCACTACGGGACGCTAATATCAGAAGAAACAGTGAGAGGGTTAAAAACTTTGCCTCTAAAGAATGGAATTCCAGTAGGGAGAGAACCTATGTTTTTGAAATACGATTTTCACCATTTTCAATTTTTGTGTCATTTGAAATTGACTTGATTTTCCACATGTTTAGGTTATACACACTCCCAACATCCTATTCATTTTTCGTATGACGTGCCTTTATCATCCACACATACACACACTCGTATTAATAGACTTGTTTGCAGTCATAGCTATGTACTTTATAGTCAGCATTTTTTCACTAAACCTATGATGTTAGTTGTCATAAACAGCTTTTCGTGTTTCTACAGCCTTCTTAATTATCACGTTAATGGTTGTATGTTATTCCAACGCGATACTGTACCATAATGTAGCTAAATGCCCTAAGATAGAACTTTTTAAGGTTGTTTCCGTTGGAAAAGAAAAATGCGGCGATGAAGACTGGAAGGCACATGGTCTCCCTAGTTTCGCTTCTTTGAATTATATTCTGGGGTTCCATCTAGGATCCCACAGTGAGACTAGGGACAGAAAGCGATGGCCGAGCCCCTGAGAAAGCCGGTCCCGCGATCCCCAGCGGCACCAGCAGCGTCCTCGCAGGCTCGGGCAAGTACCGGGCGGAGGTGGGGGGAGCGGGGGCGGAGCCCGTCTCCACCCCACGCTGCGTCACCGGTGTCCCGCCTGCCGTAGACTGGTGAGCGGCGTGAGAAGGGACAGTCCTGCGCCGGCAGGCGGTGCAGGCCCTGGGAGCGCGGTGGGGGGCGTTCCACCATGGCTCTGTGGGCTGGGGCTGCGCTGTCCGTGCTGAGCCCGCTACGCGCTGTGTGGCTCACACTGACTGCCCTTTTCCTGCTGAGCCTGCTGCTGCAGCTTGTGCCGCCTAACTTGCTCCCCAGCTCTGCGCTCTTCCAGGACCTGATCCGCTATGGGAAAACCAAGTATGGAGGACCACCGCGCCCGGCAGTGTGCCGGTTCTTTGACGTCCCCAAGAGGTAACTGCTGCCGGGGCGTGAGTCCGGTAGCCAGGGCACGGAAAGCCCGGGGCGCCCGGCTTGTGTAGCCGACAGGGGGCAGCAGAGGCGGGCGCAGGGCCGGCGCGCAACCGGCCTGGCCCGCCGGAGTGGTTTCTCCCACGTGGCGGTGCTACCTCGGCCGGTTGCCGTGCATTGGCCACGTTGCCACGCACTACCCGCGTGTGCTTCGTGGCTCTGGGGGCGGAATGCCCCGAGCATCCGCGGTCATCGAAGAGCTGAGCCGCGTGCACTATCAAGCGCGCGAGAACGTGAACTTGTGGCTGTAACGCATCCTTCCCTCGGCGGAAATGACAGTTTCTGAATTTAGGCCAAGTCTCCAGGCGGCAAATTCAAGTTTCCTTTGTCTCCAAATTCTACCCGCCCCCTCCCCCGCACTCTGGGGGCTCATAATCTAACTTGAGGGAGCCAGAATTCACAGAAATAAAGTCAGGCCCGTCATTTGCGTCTCTGTTTCCCTTATTTGTCTCCCAGATCCTTGATCTTCCCAGTGAGGAGAAAGGGCGAGATGCTAGTCGCCACACTTGGCCCCACCTCCTCGGCTGCACTGACCCTCCTAAAGATCTAAGCAGATGACCCTGGAGAATGTTGCTGATGATGGCACTTGTTAGGCAAACTTGATCCCGAAGCTCATTTGACTTTTAACAGATCTCAACCAAAACCAGAGAAAGAGTAAACCTTTAGGGCTTAAACAGAATTCTTTCAGAAACTGTAAGAGTTGTTACAGTTTGGTTTTGGGGATTTCCTTTTTTTTACTTGAATTCAGAACATAGCTGATAAGAGTCAGCCAACATTTCTAGATGGTAGGAATATAGCAGTGGCTTTTATTTTTTAATCTTGAAAACACATCTTAAACTGGCTTTTAGGAAGGAATCTGGAGGAAATGTATACGGTTTTTGATGTATTAAAGTACCCCGGTTATCGCTTAATCCTCTCATAGGCTGTTCCTGAGGTCCGAAGAAAGTGCAACTTGGCTTCTGAGACGAGGATAAAGCCCATACTTTTGAGTGTGGGAGAAAGAGTCATGAGGTGTTACCCTTGGAAGGGAGGCACCCTAAAGGGAATGAGGCCCTAGGAAAAAGTATTGAAGACAAGTTCGTTAAACCTCCTAGTTCTTAAAGGCTCTTTTTAAGTGAAAATTACCTGTTATCCTGTCCTTTTCTACTTTCTAGCAGAGCACTGCTAGATTGCCATTTTTTAATGTTATAATAAGTGAAGGAAAATATGGTTTCTTAATGTGAATTCCAACAATTCCTGCAGTTACCTGTGTCTCTGGCCCCCATTCCCTAGCTGCCGCTGCTCCGTTCTGCTTTTCCATGACAGCCAAGACAGAGAGTGCACCTTCCCCTCAGTTACTACTGCAGCAGTTAGTACTCCTTGGACTCCTTGTAACTTCTACTAGATTATTAACTAATTTACTCCTTTTCTTCCAGAATTTGAGAGTGGAATTTTGTTTTGGTTTTTTAAAATTTTAAACAAACACTTCTTTTCAAAGGTACAGCAAATCCAGGCCAGTCATGAAAGGCAAAAATGCCTAGATATTATATTCTATTTAAATATTTTTCCTTATGCAGAATTCAGTACTACTCTTAAAAATGAAAATAAACCTATAATTTTATACTTAGAAATTGGCAGCTGTAAATCAAGTTTCTACACCTAAAAATAGTGCTTAGGTAATTTTGTTTGGGTGTCCCCCCCCCCACTAAGGAGGCAAGAATAAAACCTTAAATCAGTTCATGGAATGTATGTTTGACCATTACCCCGTCTGCTAGAATTTTTTTTTAATTAAGGTGATGGACACTTTTTTTTGCTGTTTTGTTTCTTTTTGGTTCCTAGGATTTTGATCCCAGAAAGTCTGAATAAATATGTAACCTCAAACATGAGTCACAGTGCTCTTGCCTGGCATAGTGTATGAACGTATTCCTGTTTCTAAAATTTCAAAATGCTACGGAAACATTGCGATTGAATTGTGCTCTAGAGGCAAAGAGAACAGTCCAGACTTTCCCCACTGGGGCCGGGGCTTCTAACCAGTGGTCCAGTGAGTCGGCGGATAGCATATAGGGCAAACTCAAATTGAGAAAAAAGTACATCTTTATTTTGCAAACCCCTAACCGAAATTCAGAATTTCCTTAATGATGAGCGTAGTCGGCAAACCACAGTACAATTAGCAGTACCTTCAATTTTCTGACATTTTTTAAAAATATTAATTGTGTTGGCCAAAGAGTTTGTTTTTTCTGTAAGATAGCTCTAGTAATGCTTAGCTGTCTAACTTCATTCTAAACAATTTTGTTAGATTGTGATGTGACAGCTGTCTTATGTGTGTGCATTTAAAAAAAAAACTTACCAAAATTGGTGAATTTTTGTGTAGCCATTTTAATAACAAAGAAAATACGCAACATTTTCAGCATATTTTGCTTTATTATTTCAAGAAAGGTAAAAACACAACTGAAACGCAAAAAAAGATTTATGCAGTGTCTGGAGGAGGTGCTGTGACTGATCAAATGTGTCAAAGGCAGTTTGCAAAGTTTTGTGCTGGCGATTTCTCACTGGATGGTGCTTCACAGTCAGGTAGACCAGTTGAAGTTGATAACAATCAAATCGAGACATTAATTGAAAGCAATCAATATTATACCACACAGGAGAGAGCCAACATACTCAAAAATATTTAAATCAATAAAGTTATTGGTGAAAATGAAAAAACATGTCTTTTATTTTATAAAAACAGCCATTCGGACTTTTTGGCCAACCCAATACATTAAAAATCCTGGAGACCTCAAAACATTTTCATCACTGCAAGAATACTATGGTTATTCCCCACTAGGTCTTGTTATTTGATGCATTAATTAAGAAACACATGTGTAACTATATCACAGATTTGTTTTTAGTGGTGGTGTTACCTATATTTCAGTACCGTTGTTTTCCTTCCTGAAGGAGCCCATAGCCGTGGCCACGTTGCCGAAGGGGTCAAGCCACAGAGGAAAAATGGTGACCCCTGCTCTGGACTGCACACTTCTCATACATTAAATTCATCTTGTGTTAACCATATTCCTGGGTCAATGCCTAAATAATAAGGTCCTTGATATTTTTTCAAAGAAATTTTTAGAAAGGTTTTAGCTTTAGTCGGCTCATTAGCTGACTTCAATGCTTACTCTGAGAGCCACCGTAGTGATATGTTCTCTTTCACTCACCTTTAATTCATGTTCATAGGTACTGCTCTGTGCCAGGAGCCCGTCTAGGCTCCTTGGAGCTTTTGTTCTTGTAAGACAGACAGTAAATATGTGAACAACCCTTGTAAAACAAGCAAAAGAATTTCAGATACTGGTAAGTGCTCCAGAGGAAGTCCAGCAGGGTTACTTGATCAGGAGCAAGACTAGTGACCAAGGCCATAACCGAGCTGGGAAGGATGGTGGGGTAGGAGAGGAGTTCCCTGCTCACGAGAGCATTACAAGCCTTGATGGAGATTAGATTTTATTCTGAGTGTCTGGAAAGGCGTTTATGGCTTCAGGGTGGGGAAGAGAGCATTATGCCATTTATGTTGTTTTTTTTAATCCACTCACCTTTGTTATCCAGCCCTCAAACCCCCCTCCCCTCTGACAGCTGTCAGTCTATTCTCTGTCTCTCTGAGTCTCCTTGTTAGTTGATGCATGAACTTTTGAAGAAACTACGCTCTTGAGCCTGGAGAAGATCAGAATTAGGAATAACAGTACGGCTCAGAGAGGGCAGGTCCAGCGACGGAGTTTATAACAGTAGTTGGGAGAATTAAGTGGGTTACTATGGAATGTCCAGATTAGATCAGTGTTAGACTGGGTTGTGGGCGTAGTTTGGGGGTGCTTTGAGTTCTGGTACAAGAGTAATCTGGATCATCTGGAAGAGGAGACCGGAGTTTATATTTAATCCTCCTGACTCCAGGTCATCTTACTTTGTCACAGTCTAGTGAGACCAGGGGTTGGCTTAATATGTGTATGATGCACTGAAGACCAGGAAAAGCCTAATGACCTCCAGGCACTTTGCAAACTCAGAATGATTCTGAAGTGGTTTGAATCGAGAAAAACAGTAAGTGGCCCACAAGTGGACCTGTGTACCCTGTTAGGTGATTTTGTTTCAGTAAACCAGCATCATCTTTCACATCAAATTAACATTGCTAATTGCAATTGCCAGTGGTTTTGTGGTTTTATTTGTATTTCATTTGTAACTGTGTTGACTGCAAAATAGGCATTGTACTTGTGTGGGAGCTGAAACCAGCAGGAGTTGATAACCTAGTTTTATGAGCTAATACTTGTCATCTAAGTGATTTAGGTCAACGCTGGGAAGACCCCCAATTAGAAGACCTGTAGGTTTCGTACAGCCCTGAGAGCTGGGAATTGTGCGCTCCTTGTGTCACAGTTGTGCGGCTCTTGCAGCGGGGCCGCTCCAGATCTGGGTGTCTCGCACAGACCCGGCTCGTGTTAGCAGTCGGGGTTCTCTCTGCCTGTGCCTGTGCCTGGAGCCCCCTCTTTTGGAACTTGAGCCCAATCCAGTTACCCAGAGATTAGAGAGATTGCTCACTGAACTTCCAGCTCTTTTTCCTATGAGTTAACTGGTCCCATCATTTTAAAGGAAAATTTGAAATCTGAACACCTGTAGGATTCAGGGTCTATTAAGAAGCATGACTAGACTTGGGGGTGGGGAAAAGAGGAGGACACCAAAAAGTTGTCTGTCTTCATAATGAGTGGCCCGGCCCTAATGGCGACCTACCTTGCTTTCCCTGCGCAGGTACTTTTCTCACTTCTACATCCTCTCCGTGCTGTGGAACGGCTTCCTGCTGTGGTGCCTTACGCAGTCTCTGTTCCTGGGAGTGCCTTTCCCACACTGGCTCCACGCGCTACTCAGAATTCTCGGGGCTGCGCAGGTCCAAGGTAACGACAGCGTGGTGTCCCGTTCCTGCCTTCCCTGCCTGCAGGAAGCTGTTCTCTGTATTTCCCAGCCACTCTCGGGCTCCTCCCTGCGGAAGGAGGAGAGCTGAAGGAGTGCTGCACAGGTCCTAGCCATCCCCAAGGGGACGTCCCCAAGTCTTTGATGGAGATCTGGGCAGAGCTAAGAGTTAGCTGTGCATTCCTGACTTCCCAGCAAGTGCTGGTCTGCACACGGGCCTAGCTGGGCTCCCTCTGACATTTTTCATACTGTGGATAAATTTAGACTTAGGGGAAAAGCTTTGAGAATTCCCTTGTGTTTGCCTTGAAGCATTTATCATTTGTATAGTGCAACCAAAATCATGTCTCAGAACTCCAGAAATTGGATAGAAAATTACTTTTTGATCACCAGCTAAAAATGTTACGCCATAAGGCTTTAGTCTTATGATAAAATGGACTGGAATAGTTGTTGACCAGTGGATTGCAAAACAGTTGTTAAATTTGTCTCAGATGAAGAACAGTTTTAAAATAAGGAACTGAAGGTGAAGACGACAGGTAATGTCAGGCAGCAGGTGCGGGGCAGAATTAGAAGCAGATCCAGTGCTCCCTCTGCCCTTTGTCCATCAGCCGACCCAGCGGCTCCTCGGAGCAGTGCTTTTCTCTGCGGCTGGAGGAGCCTGTTGCAAAAGATGACGGTCAGATGGGAAAGCAGACGCAAATCCTGTGTGGGAGGGGAGGCTGCCTGGTGAATCCCACCTGACGCATTCCGGCTTCGTCTCTTCATTTGCTTTGTTTAGTGTTTCTGATGCTAAGTTTTTAAAGCACTTTAAATTTTACTTTTCCATTATAGTTTACACTCATGATTATTTTGTATTAGTTTCCAGCGTACAACATAGCAGTTAAACTATCATTTACTTCCCCAAGTGATTCCCTTGATAGGCCAGCACCCACCCAGCATGTGGTCACGGCAGCATCGCTGACGGAACTCCCTGTGCTGTCTGTCCCATCCCCGTGACTGTCCTGAAACTACCGATTTGTCGCTCCTCATCCCTCGACATTTTTCACCCAGTCCCTCACCCACCAGTCTGCTCTCTGTGTCTGTGAGTCTGTGTCAGTTTTATTTGTTCACTTACTTTGTTTGTGAGATTCCACATGTAAGCGAAATCATGTCAGTGGAATGAGTCATCTCTTCGTTTGTTTTTGTGGGACTTGCTGAGGTGCTGGTATTTGGAGGGCTGGTTGTGAGTTTTGTTTGGTTATTTGTGTTAATCTATTCCTAAAGAGTTTAAATTAGGTTTTACTATATTTAAAATACGAAGGCAGGCAAAGCTAATCGAAGCTGTTGGAAGTCAGGACAGGGCTTACCTTTGGGAGAGTGGGGGGAGGGGCGACACCTGGAAGGGAACACAAGGCTGAGTTCTGCTTCTGGATCAGGGTGCTGGTTACCGAGTGGGGTGGGCTGTTTTGGGTGGTAACAATTCAGTAAACTGTAGTCTTATCATATCCTTATGGGGTGTGTATGTATGTGATATTCCCATTTTAAAAATCTAGGTTTTTTGTCATTTTAAAAACCAGCGTGTCTTCTGACTTCTGGGGTGGAAGGTTAGAGGCAGGTAGGAGGATAAAGCTCAGGGATCCCAGTCCTTTAGAAGTACAGTTTCTTTCTTTCTTTTTTAACATGGAAAGGAATGCACAATTCTCCCTGTCTCAGTCACTGTCCCCCTTTCTGTCTCTGTGGGTGCCTGTGTCTCTTGTCTCCCCTGACCCCAGGGATCCCACCAGGTGCAGCTTCTGAGAGGTCATCCCGGAACCCTTCCTGACCACCATCATTAGTGTGGGTGTGAGGGACCAGAGACCTACAGACCCTGGGTTCTGAGTGCACAGACCTCCCAGTCAAGTCCGTGCAGCCCGGGAGAGACTCCACTCTGTCCCAGCTCTGTCACCAACTCACAGCTCACGTGCAACCTTAAGCCAAATTTTTCACTTCACTTGGCCCACTTCCCCACTGCTAAAAAAAAAAGAAGGTGTTAGACTAGATGATTTCTAGGGCCCTTTCCTAGCTGTGATTTTGCTTAATAAAAACATAACATTAATCCCAAAAAGAGGAATGCTGAATGGGCTGCTTTGTGCCGCTTTCTGAACCACAGGGGGTGAGCTGGCGCTGTCTGCATTCCTAGTGCTGGTGCTTCTGTGGCTGCACAGCTGGCGAAGGCTCTTCGAGTGCCTCTATGTCAGCGTCTTTTCCAGCAGTGTGATCCACATCGTGCAGTACTGTTATGGATTCGCCTACTATGTCCTCGTCGGCTTAACAGTGCTGAGCCAGGTGCCTATGGATGGCAGGAATGGTGAGTGGTCCCTGTGGGCTGTCGGCTGAGCCACAGGGGGCATGAGGTACTCTTCAGGTGAAGGGCTCCACTCAGCCTTGGGGAAGTTTGAAAGTAGACCTGTCCGATCTGTCACGTCTTCACTGAAGGTGTCATGGTGCCAGGCATTCCGGAGGGCCGGTTTAAGGGTGGAGAAGTGGGATGTGAGGTTTCCCTCAATGGGAGTGAAGTCGGAGAACTCATGCGGAGTGAGTCTGCAGGGAAAGAGGAGTGTGGCCAAGGGTTGAAGGGGAAGGGTCAAGTCAAGGAGCGTGCATAAAGGACCCAGGGACGAGGACAGCGTGGTGCAAGGATTCAGTGTGGGAGGGGGGGAAGTGGGCCAGGCAAGGGAGAGCAATGGGGGAAAATAGGGACAACTGTAACAGAACAATAATAAAAATATTTTTAATTAAAAAAATAAAAATAAGGCCAACTTCGTAGAAAAAATCAAATGCTAGCTGCCAGGTGCTGGAGGAAAATAGGTTAATGTAGGTCAAAGAATGCAAATTTTTCAGTTACAAAAAGAAGAAGTTCTAAGGATCTGATGTAGAGCGTGGTGACTCTAATTAATCATCTGATGTTGTACGCTTGACAGTTCCTGAGTAGCTCAGCGTTTCCACCACACACTCAAACAAGTTAACTCTGTGGTATGGATTGTTAATTATGTTAATCTTGGTAATCATTCTACAATGTTTATGTATATCAAATCATCGCATTGCGTACTTGTTATACATGATTATATTTGTCAGTTATTTCCAATGGTTCCTCAATAGAGTTTTTTACAAGAAAAAATAAATAATCTTATAAAATTTAAAAAAAAGAGCTGACTGGGAGGCAAGGGACACCCAAGAACGGTAGGAAGGGTCAGCAAAGGAGTTGCTCCACCAAAGCCTCAGGCATCCTGGGATGCTGAGCGGAAGGGTAAGGGGTGAGGCCGGGGAAGGAGAAGGTGGGTGCAGGGTTTAAGCAGAGAAGCAGAGGAGGAGCGGGTGGCCCGGACCCTCGTGGAGGGCTGTGATTGGAAGAGGGAGCAGGGAGCCAGTTCGCCTCCATGGAGGTTTTGTGATGGTTACCTGCACACAAAGCTGTTCCTAAGGGAGGCTGCCCGAGGGGGGGGGACGACAAGCGCAGTGGCCAGTCGGAATGGAGAGCCCTTACTAACCAGGAAGAGGGAACCAAGGTCGTGACTTTCATTGACGAGGAGGAAATGAAGTCGGGGGGTTTTTTTGGGGGGATGTGAATATCTAACATATATGACTATCATTTTTGTAAAAACAGTAAATGCTTACTATAAAGAATCAAATTATTTTGGGCAATTGAAATGAGTTCTTAGTGCTGAGGTTAACTTGACCTTGCAGCCTTGGTCTCTATCAGCCCAGACACTGTTGGGTAGATGATCTTTCCTGACTTTTCGCTCAGTCCAAGGCTTCAATATTCATTGCAGTAAACTGAGACCAAAATCTAGGTGTTTTCCATCCTCGGTGGGTGAGCTTTCCCCTTGGGTTTGACGTCAGGGTCAGGGTGCCCCTCTTTCTCGCTGTGGTACAACCCAAGGCCTCTGAGGCTTCAGGAGGGATTTTCTAGTACATCTTATCAATGACATTGCTCAATTCGTCCATGATTTATTGGCTCCAGCCACTCAGCTAGCATCTCTCCATTTAAATCCTCTGAAGTTAATCAGGGCAGCTTTTCCTCCCTGAGCTTTCTGCCATGGCATTCATGTGCGGCCCAGCATCATGGTTTGGGCTGGCAACCCTGGTGAACAGCATGGGTTTTCCACCCCCAGGAACTTGCCTAAGCACTTCGGTACCTCACCGGCTGTCAGCCCATTAGTTCCCACTGGCATTGCTATCTCTCCTTCTGCCCTCCTTCCTGTGTAACTAGCGAAGGAAAGGCATCCTCAGCACCCACAAAAATACCGTTCTGGACACTCCTTCCTGAAGCTGTCTTCTGTTTCACCTATTTGTCCTTCAAGAGGTCATCCGTGGTCACTAGGGACAACACAGGGAGAGCTGGTTTCAGGAGTTCATTGAGAGAGAATACACGGGGGCATTTGCCAGCCGCAGCGTCTCATAGAAAGGGACTTGGGGTCAGGTGGGCCCGAGCCTGAAGTCTGGTTTATTTAACCTCTGTGAGCCTCGGAGCCTTCGCCTGTAGTCAGGGATACGCACTGATTTCAGAGGGTTCTTGTGAAAGTGACACCCGGATCTTCGCATCTTGTCACGTGCCTAGAGGATCTTCCTCAGCCACTCTCCCTCTCAGCCACACTGTCCTGTTGTGTTTCCTTCTCCTCGGAGCACCGCCTCTGCCTGGTGTTATCTGGGTGTTGATCTGTGTGCGGGAGTCTAGGGGCAGCTGCCACTGGAACGGGAGTGCATGAGAACTGGGTCTCGCCTGAGGAGTTCACTGCGCATGCCTCCTGCCTGCAGCAGGGCCAGGCTCAGTGGGCACTCGTGCAGGAACTGACGAGTGAGAGTCATTAACTCCTACTGGGATTAGACTCTCCGACAGTACGGGCCTTCCACGCGCTTCCCCTTCCTGCCTGACAATTCCAGCTTCCTCTGACGGGTCTTCTGTCCTCATAGGCGGTCTCTCCGCGTTCACGGCAGGGGCACTGGGCAGTGATGTGAGCGTGCAGACCCTCGCCCCAGCTTTTAATCCTGCAGTGACTTGCTAGTAAGCCCTTTCTGTTTAAAACCGTGTTTTTTCATATTCTGCTTACTTTTAACTTAGAAAAAAGATAACCTTTTAGGTAAATGGCTAACCCTACTAAATATAGGAGACTATGAGTAGACTGTTTCTATAGAGCAAGTTTTTAAAGGAAATTAACACAGGTAGACTTTGGCAGACTCCATCAGCCATTGGCTATCATCAGCTGACTCCCGCTTCCAGGCACCTGTGTGGAAGAGCGTGGTCCCTGCTTCTCGTACCTGAATCCACTTTGTAGGGGCCGCTCTTGGCTGCAGCGCCTCGGGCAGTCCCTGTTGTCAGTGGACAACTGTGCTTCATGAGCCAAGTCCCTGACTAGCCTGACCGCTTCCTGCTGATCATAGGGAAGTCCTCGATTTGCTTTTTCCAGGCCAGTTCTTAAAATACCTACATTCTTCCCTTCTTCCAGATAGTTTCCTTGGATGAGGAAAATGAAGGTGATACCTTGAGGAGATTTTTTTCCTACAGCGAAATCAGTCTGGCTAGGTTCTGTCTGATCAGAAAGGGATACTGTTTTGTTTTTCATCTTGGAGTTTACATGTCTCCTCCATCTGAGAAGCCCCACCCTTAGCCTCCACTTCCAGTGGTTTTCCTTGGCTGGGGCCCATCAAGTCAGCATTCTGCCTTCAGGGTCTCCCTGATGATGGCTTAGGATAGTAGCTCAGGGAGAGGCTTCAGAGAGTGTTTTCCTGGCAGTAGAATATAAGAAAGAAGGCGTAAGACCAGGCTTAGGAACAGAAGCGCAAAGCCATCTCACCGCACAAGAGTCACAGAGCTGAACTCTGTGCTTAAAGCATCTGAAGAAGGAGCGAGAGAACACGTCATTATGGAATTCTCTGCACGGCGTCATTGCAGCTGCCCTGGCTGAGGACTGAATCTCCTTCGGTGTTCTTCCTCCCGTACTTGGGAAATTCTACCAGGATGATTCTATCGTCATGAGGAACAGAATAACTGAATAATTACGTTCTACTGACTGCATGCGTTTTTAATTCCCCGAGCCTCCAAAATTTGGCAGCATCGGCTAATGAGGTGATCCTTGTTTCTGTAGTCCACGTGTTAGGGACAAACCTCCTGACGCAAGCTCGGTGGTTCCACATCTGCGGGGTGATGATGTTCGTCTGGTCGTCTGTCCATCAGTACAAGTCCCACGTCATTCTCGGCAATCTCAGGAAAAATAAAGCAGGTAAGATACCTTGCAGGGCCCCTGCATGTGGATTTTAGTCCTCAGAAGCTAGTTGTCCACGTTCCTTCATTCTTTTCCTTCCTCCCTGCCCGAATTACTTGACTAACATACCAAATGCTCATTTCTGGTGAGACACCTCTCTGGGTCTTGGTCTTCCCGTGTGTGAAATGAGAGCACTATGCTCGAAGATCTCTCTGGCCCGACTAGCTCTACTGTTGGCGATTCTGTTCTGTGCCCACATTCTGGGGCCTGCTTTGCACATACGTGTCTAACCGGTATGTGAGCGCTAGTATGACTGTGCTGCGTTAGTATAATTATAGCCAAAGCAAAAACTTGACTTTTTAGTTAGCTTGTGTTAGCTTATCACAGGTACAGTTTTTACTAGGCTGTTTGCAATGTTAAAAATGAAATAGTACTTATTGAGTGCTTATTTTGTGCTAAGCCCTATCCTGAGTGCTTTACATACAGCTTCATAGTACTCGTTGAGGTGGGTACAGTCTTATCCTCACTTTACAGATGAGGAAACTGAGGCACAGAGAGGTTAAGCTAGCTATATATAGAGCCAAGATTTGAACTTGCACAGTCTCACTCTGGAGTCTGAGCTTTTTTTTTGTTAAGTTTACATCACCAAAGTGAACCTAAATTTTATGAGACACTGGATGTCGTTAGTTTGGAGATCATTAGTTTACTATAAAAGAGATACGGAAATTACTAACATAGTGAAAGGTTTCAGAATTTCAGGGAAATGGGCACCTTCACGTGGTGCCATTTCTGTAGTGATTATTTCAGTCTACATACTTTCCGAGAATGTCATCGTCTCTAAATAAGAAACACTCCTGCCCTGGCCGGTGGCGCTGTTGGCTGGAGCGCCATCCCGTATACCAAAAGGTCGTGGGTTCAGTTCCCGTTCAGGGCACACGCCTGCCTGGGCTGCAGGGTGCGAGCCTGAGGCAGCAGGTAGGTGTTGGCCTCTCACACTGACGTGTCCCTCCCTGTCTCCTCTCCTCTCTCTCTCCAAAATCAGTCAAAGCATGTCCTCTGGTGAGGATTTAAAAGGAAAACTTTCACAGTGATTGGCCAAATCTCTCCGCCCATTTTGTTGGAGCCCAAACCAAAGGGTCTGAATGAAAGTGTTGCTTCCGACACCTTCCCTTGAAATTTTCTGGAAGTACAGTGCCTCCTTTGATTGTAACACGCACACCACTCCTTTGGACTGATACTCTCAAATGAGCCTTTCCAAACACCGGTCCCACCATGGCACCGCAGGCACTCTGCTTCCGCAGCCAGCCACAAGGGAGAGCCCTGCAGTCCGGCTGCTGGCCCAGCCCACAGGCGGGCTCACGGCTGCCTTCTGCCCCTGTGGGGGGAGGTTGGGGGTTGAGGGGGAAAGCCCACCTCATTGGCCCAGGAGGCCTTTCTTCCCCTGGGCTTTGCGCAAACCACTGATAGGATGACTGGGAGATGGAAGAAAAGAAGAGGCCCTTCTAGGCTTTTTGGAGTCTGAGCTCTTAACTTATATCTTGGAGAACTGGTGGCATGATGGGCTTTCCTCTAGTGCTTACTTACAGCTGGTAGTATGACCTAAGCGTGTGGTTCTTCATGCGTAGCAGACAGTGGAAGTGTGCGGATCAGTGGTGTGCACGCAGGTCTGTCATACTGTTTTCCAAAGGCGACTCCTCATACATGAGTCGGGGAGGAATGGGCAGACTTCCCTCGTGCAGCCTCACGTGTTCAGGAGTTTTCTTTCTTCATTTCAGGAACGGTCGTCCAGTGCGACCACCGAATCCCTTTTGGAGACTGGTTCGAGTATGTCTCCTCCCCTAACTACTTGGCGGAGCTGATGATCTACATTTCCATGGCTATCATCTTCGGGTTCCACAACCTAACGTGGTGGCTGGTGGTGGCGTGTGTCTTTTTCAGCCACGCCCTCTTTGCCTTCCTCAGCCACAGGTTCTACAAAAGCAGGTTTGTCTCCTACCCGAAGCACAGGAAAGCTTACCTCCCATTTCTGTTCTGAGATCACCTCCGCCCTGAAGAGTGAAAGCCAGGTGAAGGGCAACGCAGTCTCGAGACCAGGCTGCAGTTGCTGCAGAGCTGTTTGAAACTCACTGTTTTTACACCAAAGAGTCTCCACTGAACGAGCAAAGCCACACCCTTCAAGAAAACGAAACTTCAAAGAACTACGTCCGGCAGACCTGGGAGTATCGTGTCTGCTCTCCGAGATGCTGCGTGAAAGCAACCACCTGCTGAAAACCAGGCGAGGCTGCTCGGAGCCGCTTCAAAGCAGACTGACCGGAAGAGTGCACGGAGCTTCAGACATACCCATACACACACAGAGGCAGAGATGAGACCCTCTGCAGCTCTGTTTCCGTGGGGGCAAGTGAACTGGGCTTCGTAATGAGAAATGCAGTAGGTGTCAGTAGCTGTCCCTTTCCGTAAAAACAGGATAGCTTTCAAAAAAGCAATGCATAATTTTACACGGAAGGATGCAGAGAATAATGAGTTTGTTGGAGTTAATTTATCCTTTCACATATCAGCACGAAGGTCTCCAGTTATGAAGCCACCACTACTCACTCCCACGCATCTACCCCTCCTATCAGCCCATCAGAAAGTTGGAAACCTCTTCTGTTTAATTCTTTTTTGATATGCCTTAAAAATGAAAGCATCTAAAATAAAGTATTTTTATGTTTATGCATCAAAAGCCTTCCCGAATGGAACTGACTTGCACTCTGGGTCGGATAGTGCTGCAGCCTCGTTCGTATGCAGTCACTCGGATTGGACTGATGTCCGCCTGCGTTTATCTGAACTGACGGAATGAACCTGATGCTATTTAGGAGTAAAGTCGCTTATGTTAAATGACTTAACTTAGTTATGTAATTATGTATGTAGTTAACTAGTTATGTTTTAACTTAAAATAGCTTATGTTAAAACACCCATGATTAAATCAAAGGAAAATAAATGCATTATGTGAAAAAATATATATATATAAACTTGAAAAATAATTCTATAGCCCGAACATCCAGCAAAATTTCACATTCATCCAACATAAGATTTACTGGCTTATTGACTGAGGTATTAGCTTGATTCCCATTGTGTAGATACAGTGTTACAGTCTGCCAGGCACCAGAACACTGCTCTAATCTAATCTGTCCCTATGGGAGAAAGAACCTAATTACTAACCAGGTGCACATTGAACACTCAGTCCAAGTGTGTCCTCCCCTCCCTCACCCCTGGAGTAGCATCCGAAGTGTTACACTGAAATTCTCCTTACTCTAAATTTTAATATATGCATGTCTAACTATATGCTAAAGTTCTTTTTAACAAAGGAGTTTTTAAATTTATTTTTAGAGAGAGAGGAAGGAAGAGGGAAACATCGATGTACAAGAGAAACATAGATTGGTTGCCTCTCACATACTCCCAACTGGGGACCTGGCCTGCAGCCCAGGCACATGCCCTGGTTGGGAATCGAACCAGTGACCGTTCAGTTTGCAGGCTGATGGTCAATCCACTGAGCCACACCAGCCAGGGCTAAAGTTCTTATAATAACTCTGGTATAGCATTTTCCTTCCCGTCAATCAAATACCACTTCAATCAGTTGCTCAGTCTATTCAAATGAATGACGTATTTATTTCATTTATCATTTAGATTTGCCATCTTCAGGACCAGAACTCCAGATTCAAACTTTCTACACTGTAAATGTAAAGCACATTGTAGTGGTCTTAAGTTCCACTGAAATGGCATGAATGATAATAGCAAATTACTTAGGGAAAAATGTATTTTGCTTTAACATTATTTGCATTCTTCCTGATCAAACTGATATTTCATCTGCACGACTGACAGCATCGATTTCATGAAAGTCACAAGCTTCGTGGGATGCACAGATAACCAAGTTGCACTGAGTGTAACAGTCAGGGACCATTCCTGCATGAGGCTGACAACTAAAACTGAATCAGGAAATCGGTCTCCCACATACCTAAGGTGAAGTGTAGGTAAAAATCAGCAAAACAAAACAAGAACATTAGCATGTACCAGTAAAGAGAAGACAAGGGAATTTAGTTAGGGATCAAAGCATATTTTAAACTTGGAACTCTAAAATATAAAATGTTCCAACTATTTTGTTCAGTCCCTGACCTAGTGGCCCCAGTGTAGCATAAGCACATGGATGAGTCCAGAAGGAAGGGAAACATCCCAGAAGCTCATTCCCTGTAAAGTCTCAGGCTCTGCTGTGAATGGAACTGTAAGCAAACCTCAGTCAGTCCTTGGTTCTAAAGAGTTTATCTACCGCACGTACTCTGGTGAGTACCTGGCAGAACAGGCCCGAGAAAGGAGGGCAAACAGTTGCCCAGGTTCAAGGCCCAGTTTTGTTTCTCACACGGAGGAGAGCAGTATTGATGTGAGAAAAGTTGTAGGCGAGTATTTACACACCTGCATACTTTTCTGACTCTGGGACAAAGACGTTTCTCCTTTGATACGTATCTGTACTGACATGTCGCAAGGTTAGTAGGGAAATTAAAGTGGCAAAATTAATAGTGTACATTGATGATAACTTATCAAACCACACAGAGAACTCACCAATGAAAGCAAAAAGGACATAAAAGTGTAAAGAAATGTCTAGAAAGTGAAAGTTACTATGTTCCCAATTTAACGGTCATGCTTAGAAAGAGGCCATCAGAGAACCAAGGGTCAGAGGTGGTTGACCCGACGCCCAGGCCCACAGCCCTGGTGGTGACCAGCCGTGGCCCCCGTGGATGCCTAGGCTGTTGAAACAGGGCGGTGAGGCACTAGGACGGTTCTGTGGCAGGCGGAATAGGAAAACCGAGACAGCTGAGCACAATGGCCGAACAATTTACAGCCACATGCAGACGGTCACCGGAGCGCAAGGCCCCAGTGCCCGGCAGGGGGCAAAACTGGGAAACGGGACCTCACTCCCAGGGGAGCCTCCCTTCCTGTGGCCTTTCCTCTCTGGAGACCTCAGTGTGTTCTAGTTCCAGGCCCAGAGAAGCAGCAGAACCAGGTGGGCAACACCAGAGCCAACTGAAGTGACGGAAGACCCTGCACTGGCACTGACCAATCAGTGAAGACCATAACCCTGAAAAGGCACACCCGGAGGAGAACTGGTGAATATTCTCCTGAACCCGCGCCCCCACCCAAGGCCTTCTCTAGATTCCCACCTGCACGAGAGTGAGAAAAGCCTCAGGCCAGAGGACCCAGAGCATGGGCTCCCTCTGCGGGCAGCTGGCGCCAGTTCGTTCCCTTTCTTGTCCCCTCCCCTCACTTCATTCTTCATGGGCACGGTCTCCTCAGCCCTGGGGCAATGGGCACCTGGTGGCTTGTCCCAGGGTGATCCCCTGAACCTGTCCCCAAGCCCCCCTCACACCTGGCCCTCAGGGCCAGGCCCCTGTCTGGTAACACGGAGACTTGCCTCACACAACCACATGTGCTCCACAGGGAGAACTTGGGGCTTCTGAGCCGAATGAGAAGCTCCCTGTCCTTCTGCCTGAAGGATGGAAAAGACTTCAGATTCCCCGGGGGTGCCAGTGGGCTGCAGGCAGGCCCAGCAGGCCAGGCCGTCTCCGTCCTGCGTGGGACACCGCAACAGATTTGCGCCCTGTGCTCCCAGAACACACCTCCCGAGCCAGCCACACAAGGGACTCTGTCGACAGCCGGGGCACTGGACCCCCATTCCGGGCAGAGATGAGGGAGGCAAGAACTGCCCCGCCCCAGGAGGTACTTTGAGGGTGTCCATCTCCACCGGAAGGAGAAGAAACACAGTGACTGCCTGGGAAGGTGTCCTCGTGGAAAGCACGAGATCCTTGTCATTAGTGACAACTTTGCAGGAAAGATGAAGAACTGAGGATGGAGACCTGAGCTCTCCTTGACACGTTCTCACTGGGGATGTGCTGTGTCACCCCGGCTCGCAGGGCTGAGGGCGTGGGAAACAGCTCTTCTTTCTGCTTCAGCCGCAGAATCTATTGAATTCAATTCAGCAAATCTTTTGTCAGAGTATTAAGCAAGAAAATGTTACAAAATTCATTTCCTGGGAAATCAGTTTTTCTGTTACCAAATTTGCCTTTTTCTTTATTTGTGAAATTCTTATCAAAGAAAACATCGTTCATTTATTCTGGAAACTTAAAGCCTTATTTTTTTCTATATAAATCTATCTCAGAATAATACTTATCTACTAAGCCTCAAAGAAGTTCCACCACTAGCCAGAAAATGCCTATCAAAAGCTGAGAATGTATATAATTAAGAAGAGTCCTGAAAAATATGGAATACGTTCAGTACTTAGGTCTGAGTTACAACTGGTTTTTATATTCAGGCAGCAAGTGGGTAGAAATCTCTGAGAAGGGGCATCTAGCGTGATGTGGGAAAGATACACAATATTTATTGCCTGATCCTGGCACCTGGTACTCCCTCCCATCCTCTCCCCAGTCCTGCTTGACTGATTGCATTTACCCCCTTGTACAGCCCCTTTGCCACTCCCTCCACACTGTGCTGCCCACTCGCACAGGTGCCTGGTTCTGTCGTGGGTTCAGCTTCAAGGTTTCTACTCAGAACATAAAGCCAAAGGGACAGAGCAAAAATTGAGTGGAAGCTCGTCGTTTTTCAAAACCATTGCAGGTAGGTCTGTTTCTGTGTGTCCTGATGTAGAAATTGGGGCCCTAAGCGAATGCCACTGTTACAATGAAGATGCAGGTGCTGAGTAAGAGGAATCAGCTCGGTTCCGTTCACGGCGTGTGAGCTGTGTGAATTTCTCAGACAGCAGGGAGAGAGACCGGTTTGGGAGGATTTCTTGAATCTTTGCCTTACAGGGCCTCACCAATGCTTTTATGTGTCTTTTTAGAAATTGTGGGTAATATTTTAATACATTTCTGCCCTTTATCCTTTTCTCTTCTACAACTTCGTCTGGGCGGACCAGTTTAGTAGGAGAAAAGCTCACAGTCTGACCTTCAGTGCATCCCCCCTGGTTGCCCATCACCTTTCAAGCATGTGCTTCCCCTGCACTCCACCAAAAAACATAAAAAGATAAAATTATGTCATTAAATTATTTGTTTAAGAAAGTGGTCATGTTCTTCACTCTCATCATAATTTTGTAAGTTCAAGACTTACCATATGTTTTCAAGATGACCCCATGATTTTTATTTCCTGTGTTTCTCAGCTGGTGCAGAAATGTTGAGTGGCATTGTCTAGGGCTTAGGAACAATGCATTGAGCAGAGAGAGTTATGAATGTAACTTTCTTGTTCATTTGTTGACTTTGATGATTGTCACATGAGGGGAAGGCACACTTCAGTGTCGACTCTGACAACCTCCCACGCCCAGTGGCTGTATTTCTGTTCTTTCAGGTAGTTTTGGATCCTTCGGACATACTTCCAAACAAGAATTCCCAAGCAGGGACAAGCCAGATGTTCCTCTTCCATCTGATCCAGGCGTTCGAGGCTGTGACCAGGCTACAGAGCAGTTGAGAAGGGAGGGTATGGTTTGGGCAGCAAAGCTGTGTTCTGTTGTGGAGAGTTTGAAGATATGCTGGAGCATCAGATGGTGGAAACAGGTGCATTGTGTCTTCTGCATTTAAGTGATAGTCCCTCTTTTCCAACGAAATTTGCAGTCGTTTCTGTCACATAGGCGTGACTGAGGGGGGATAGTGTTCAGCTGTCCCCCAAAATTAAAGATTCCGGTTGTCCCAGCTATGGATCCAAATTATGTCCCCGCCAAGAGACCAGGCGGTGAAGGAGCAGAGCTTCATTCCCACCGCTAGCCAGGAATAGCAATAGACTGGGCCATTGAGAATTCCGGTAATTCAAGGGATGGTCACCAGGGGGTGTCGCGGACACAATTAGCGCCAAGTTTCCCTCGCTTCTTTCTTAAAGCGCGATTCTCTGGCTGACCGCAAGAGGGCGCGCAGGTGGCCTTTTCTGACAGTTGAGTTTGGGAAACGCAGACTGAAGCCTTCGTTTTCAGTGTGTTGGGCCTCAGGACAGAAACACGGTCGCCTCGTGGCCCCACTGAGCAATTTCGAGCTGCTTTAAAAAGTGAGCAAAACACCTTCCTCTGGTGCCCTGCCTGCGGAACACCGAGCTCTGCCGGGCCTTGCGGGGGCCGTTTGCCTTAGGTACCAAGCACAGAACCTCGCCTTTTCTACACTTGCCCCCAGTTTTCTGCTTTACTTTCGCATGAAGACCCTAGCGAAACCATTTTTACAAAGAATCCCTTTATTGAGGGCTTCGAAGCTGGGAATTAGAGCATGTTTGGCCGTTTCTACAGATTCAGGGCGGTTCCTGCGCAAGATGCCCTCAGATTCAAAGAGGGGAACACAGAAAGGATGGGGTGCGACTGGGCCCTAGGGGGACGCTGTGGAAGTGAGTTGGGGTGCGGCTATCAGGAGCCCCGAGCCCGGGAAGAGGCCCCTGTACAGTTTTGTTGACTTTCATGGTGATTTTTTTAATATTACAGTGTTACACCAGTGGAGTCAAGTATAGAAAAACTCAGAAGTGGGAACATTAAAACAGCATTTTCTGCCCTAACTGGTGGGGCTCCGTGGGTTGGGCGCCTGGCTTGTTACGGGTCAGGGCACATGCCTGGGTTTCGGCCGGTCCTGGGTTGGGGGCAAACAAGGGACAGCCAAGCGATGTTTTCTCGAACCCTTGGTGTTTCCTCTCTTTCTCCCTCCTTTCCCATCTCTTTAAGAAAAAATAAATAAAATCTTTAAAAAATATTTCCATAAACCTTTTAAAATATTAAAATATTTAATGTTAAATATAAATATAAAATTAAAAAATACTTTAACATTGAAACGCCATTTTAACATCAATGTAAAATTTAAAATTTTTTAATTTTTAACATCTAGACTTTTGAAAGTTAAAACAGCATGTATTAAACCTCAACTTTATTTAAACTGTATTTTATTTATCCCCAAACAGGAATTTAATGTAATGTTACTTTTTTGGCTTTAATGGAAACAAACACATTAGTAATTTCAAGATTACTTGTTCTTAACCGACAGTATTGCCATGTTGGACACGTTCTCATGACTCCATGACAATTGTGAATAATTTTTCTTTAACTTCGCTTACTGAAATATCTTCACAGGACCCCACTGTGACTATATTGTTCAAAATAAAAATTAGCGTTGTGTATAAGCAGCTGAGGATACTCAGCAGCTCACATCCGTTCACGTTTCCTTGGTTACAATTCTGTAGATGGAGTGAAACTTGCCAAAAATAACGTTTGCACCATGCCCTCCTCCTTCGTAAGCCTCTCAGGGACTTGAAACTGCGAGGTTATTTCAGGTCTTTGGAATTTTGCTCTTTTGTTCATCACGCATGTTTTGGCATTAATTTTCACTTTTGCACACTGTTGTGAAAGTATTATCTCGATTACTTAGATCTGATGGCCTCTTACATTTCCTGCTTGAGGGAAGAGCTTGCTGCTAACCCAGGAAACGGCTTTGGAATGGGTGTGTGATCATCAACGCCTGGAAATCAAGAATGAATGTCTCATTTCTCATCAGGCTCTCCCACCCCTTCCCTTTCTTTCCCTTCACCCTGGCCTTTATGACTCTAAACTTATTCTTTGCCTTAAAATAATATCACCAGAGGTAGTCTGAACCTGAGGATGAAAGAAGGGATTGTTTAGTTCCTGTGTAATTCACAGGACAGCATTTTTGGTCAGACAACTTTCCTCCGTGCTGGCTCTCTATAGTGTGCTGTAAGATTTCTCTGCTTGACGGTTCAGGCACTGAGCTGTAGGTGGAAATGGGGGCCGTGTTTCTTCCTTGGCCTACAGACAACCCCCTTTCCTGGAGCTTCCATCTGCTGGAGACTCGACAGGTACCCCTGAGGGTGTTAGAGGAGCTGTGAGCAAAGCTTGGCTTGGCTTGGGTCACACTGACAGCTGTGTGTCACATTAGCACTAAGGACGGCTGTCATTCTCTCAACCTGCAATTTGCAAACTTTATCTAATCCTTGTAGTTAGTTTCCTGTGTGACGACTACAAAAAACTGTCTCAGCTTTTTGGAAGAGGAACTGAAAATCTATCATTTAAGTTCAGGAGCCACAGACAGATTCTGTCAGAAAGTGAAGCTTTTGACTGCTTTCGGATCCTCCCTTCACTGGTCCGAAGCGCAGGCTGTGGGCAGTGCGGAGGGTGCCGGTGCCTGGGGGATCGGAGCCCAGGCTTGGTGTCTGCTCCCAGGGGAATTCTGGGAATTCAGGGGGTGCTGGCTGAGGTCTCATTAACTGACACGAACCTGGGGGAATCGATCACAGAAAAGAAGACACGCTCCCAGCCCGGGAAACATGTCTTTTGGGAAACTAAGAACAGGTAAAGACTCATCTTCCAGCTAATGACTTTCAGCGTTTTGGGCCAAAGGTCACACTTCCAGAGCGGCAGTGACCTTGAAAATCCGCACCTGCCACACACTCTTGCAGTGAGGTGAGCTTCTGTCAGAAGACTGTGAAAATATGCAGTCTGTCCAGGAGAGTTTCATTAAACGCCCCAGTCAAAAACTATACACCACTTGGCATTTAATTATATAGTCCAATATGATTTTACTTTTACCTGTTAATTCCTGAGACAGGCAGTACGAGAAAGAGAAGGTGATGAATCTCCTAAACCATCCGCCCCGTGGCTGTGGGGCGAACCCTCCCCTCGCTCCCGCGTCCAGGTGCGTGTTGCCCAAGTGCCCTCGGCGGACGTGGCGAAGGGAAGAGAGGCGAGGAGGTCTATCAGCCTTCGGGGCGGGTGCTCTCTGGCTGAGCGTCTTGACAAAATGCTCGCCTCTCTCTTTTCTCTTGGTTCTGGAAACCAGTCCCGTCCTGACCGGGGGTCTGGAGTGCTGACGGAGCCCTGCTTTTAGGTCCTCAGCTGTTGTATTAGCCTCTGTAGCTTCTCGACTCCCCACCTCGTTTTTATAAATTTCCCTGCATAAAATTCCCTCCAGTTGCCCCGATTTGAACCAGGCATGCTTCCTGCGAGGATCTTAACTAATAAATAACTGTGTTCAGTTCTCACTCACCGTGGTCTGGCCCCCACCTCATTTCTGCAATAAGCTGTTCTTGGGAAGGGTTCTAAGAGCCTCCCTGTTCCCATGCCAGCGGCCTTTTCAGTCCTTACTCCATTGGCGGGGCCTCTGCTGCAGTGATGTTCCCCAGCTGCCTGTTTTCTCACAGATTCACGCGACGACTGTCTCCTGTAGTCCTTACAGCTCCGGCCTCTCTTTCTTGGGCTCTCTCCCCTTTGTTTGATCTCATAGCCCCTCTTGAAATGTTGTTGCTCCATGGCCCCAGCTCAGCCCCTCGTTGTGCTCACACGAACCATGAGACGGTCATTTCTTTCACACGAGGCCCTTGCAAGGAGTTGGTGAGCCGAGGCACGTGAAGCTCTTCCCACAGCGCCTGCCAGAAACATTAAGGGCTCCAAAATGGTGCTTTAACACATGTTAAAATTTCCAGTAAGATACCAAGAATACAGTTGACATGAAATTACAGATCAGATCAGGATAGGCAGGATTTACAAGGAAAGAGTTAAAAACTGTATCCATGACACTTGAAATTTCTCGGTCACCATGACCCTCTAAAAAGACCAAGGAGCAATGGGACAGAAATTCTTCCCAGAGAGACCGTGAAGATAAGGAGCTCGAACGCTGCCTGAAGAACTGCCTTCTGACTTGAGAAAAGTCATCCCAGAGCGGGGGACTGTGCTCACCTGAGCTGGGGACCAGGACCCGCTACAGAATTAAATCCATCTTCAGGGCATGTTGTCTCAAGATGCAGGGGTGGCTCCTCCTTTAAACAATTCTCCTTTTTGAGGTTTTTTAACTAACAATTTCAGATAAAAGGATAATTTCAATGAAAAGTCACCCAACAGCTTGAACATTTGTAGATAGTGGTTTCCATGCCCCTCCCCCACGGGAGTCCTTTGTCTCCGGAGACCAGCTTTCTCCTTTGGGCCCCGCTCAGCCGGTGCAGTGCACTGACACCCACCAGGAGCACCCCCTGCAGGGCTAGGGCAGCGGTGGACTCCGACTCCACACCAGGTCGGGGAGCTAAGGCCTCCGTCCTCTGCCCAAAGCTCCTTCCTTCCGGTTGTTGTGGGGTGCAGATTGTACAGTTGTACCTCAGACCTTCACTGTGAGCAGACTTTCAGAGGTTATGTAGTTAAGACTTTTAGGATAAGAATGAGGAGGCAGACAAGCAGGAAAATACATTCTCTTAAGCAATGAGTGGGACTTGGAGGACTTTGACAAAAGTCAATTTTCATCAACACGCCGAACTCTGCAAGGGTGAGTTTTGGGGTCTGTGGGTACTTTTGTTCACAGAGACCACCCACTTTACAGACGTGTGTGTGGCCACGAGGTAAGTGGGCACTCAGAAATTCACCTGTGGACACATAAACATGTGCCAGAAGTAAAACAGAACTGAAGCCTGTCGCCACCTTTTCTGAGCTTATTTGGCAAATTTTCTTAATCTGATGATGAAACCAGCACAGGCCAGCTCTCTTCTCCCACTGGGACCACGTTCCATGGGCCCTCCTGTTGCTCTGTTTCTGCAAAATCCCTTCACACCTCTTGAAGCTGTGGTTTCTCTTTAAAATAAAATATACAGTGACCACTTCAATGGGGGGTTGTTAGAACAAACATAAGGAGCCATAGAAGCGTGCGTGGCCATGGCGGGCATCCCTGTCATTTCAGTTTTAGATGACTCAGCAAAAAGGGATAGCAGCTTTGTCATCTGTAAATTGCTGGAAAAAACGTGGCCAAATAAAACCCCAGCAAAAAGAGCCCTTTTCATTTATTCAGATCTCTAACGAGAATATAAATATTTTTAAAATCACAAGACAAGAAATAAAACTCATTGGGCCAGAGAGTTGAGGTCACAGCACCAGCCCAGGGGACCAGCCTTCGCACCCTCACCCTTCCCCTGTCCATCGCGCTGTCTGTGCTCCTGGCCACACTCCCCTGAACGTGCTGAGGCGCACCCTGGGTGGTTTCTCCATCCAAACAGCGACGGCGGTGACAATCACACCGTCACAACAACCTAGTGTAAGTGCCAAAAATGAGCCTAAAATGCTTCACGGGGGCTGTGCCCACAGACCCCTGCTCCCAACCAGGAAGCTGCGATCACTGGCGTTGTCCAGGTGAGGGGCCGGAGGCTGGAGGACACCAGCTTGGCAAGGGTGACGCGGAGCAGGGCAGACAGGGTCCCCATGGCTCCACAGGATGGACTCCGGCGAGAGGGTGAGAGGAGGTGACAGGGAGAACTCCAGGTGCCAGGCTCTCCAGTGTCCTTCTCCATGGGGAATGTCCCTGGGTGGCCTTCCCCCCACAGCACCGCACACCTCAGTGCAGTTGAGCCACCCATTCCTGGGGCAAGAATTACATTCATGACCGCAGACAGTTTCTTATGGGTACGCGATGGTGTATCAATTTTCGTCTTCAATGAGAGAGACAGAGACGGAAAATCCCTCCAAACTTGACAAAACTGAGCATCCCTGGGTGGGCGGCTCTATCCTGTGCAGCAGGGAGCAAGCCGGATGCTCACAGTAGGGTCATTCATGAGTGAAAACGTGCTCACATTCAGGGGACAGTTCCTGCTCGGATGCCTTCATTGCCGGCCAGGGCTCACGCCACCTGATCTTCCTCCATCCTGAGCACCTCTCCCTGGCACTGCTTTGAGCTGCGTCCCAGGAGCGTCACCTGTCCCAGGAGCAGGAGCAGCGAGGGCAGACCAGACGAAGGTGTCGCTCTCGGCAGGCACACTTAGGCATCGCTTCAGGGAGCGTGATGCGTCTTGAGTTGCACCTGCTCCTGCAGCTAAAGCAGGTCCCTGCACACACTTGGTGCAGGTGGCTTCTGAGGTTGGCTTTCCCCATCCCTGTGACCGTGACAGTAACTGTTGTATCCCCATTTGTGCCCTCTCACAGCTTCCTGATGGGTAATTCTCAGGAAGCTTCCCCCTCCACCCTGAGGGTGAGCTGCCCACATCCTTGGCTGCTGTGGTCACAGGCCACGCTGGGGCCACAGGTGGGCCTCAGCCCTGGTCCAGCCCGCTGGAACCCTTTCAAAAGAAAATCTGAACATAAATGTGATTTGTCACAGCTTCATGGAATGTGCCAATTTGATCAACATGCTTTATTAACTGAAATAAAGTTATTAATTGAAAATGTTGCATATTGCTGCAAGGAGAACAGAGGTCTGAGAGTTCACTGTTAATAACTCATGACATTTCCTACCTTTGGTTCCAATTAATCAACTGCTCCCCCTTTTACATAATGACACAGCCATCTGCCCCTCGTCCTTACCCACAGGGCGGTACCGAAAGTTGTGTCACTGCTGCCTCGCAGAAGATCAGGTCCAGCACATGCAGAGAATTCCCTGGAGTTCTTCAGGGCGAGGAGAGGAGGACAGGAGATGAAGAAGAGAGACATGAAGGAAGGAGGGAGGGAGGGAGAACGGTGGCACAAAGGAAGCC
>PVIA01008973.1:0-65888 GCA_004024845.1 Tonatia bakeri
GTAAGATCATGCTACATGACTTTTTTTCCTAGATTCCTTGGAGAAATTCTGTGGCTTTAATGTTATTTAAAAACTGATAAGACCAGAAAAAACAATAGTTTATGAAACCAGGTCATGCCAAGTCATTAGCATCAATGTTGACATTCAAACTATGCAAACAAGAAAAATAAAAAAGAAAAGAGTTTTGAATCTATTAAGAATTAATTTTGCTTTAACTCATAAAGATATCATACCATTTTTATACGTTAATATCTGGTTAACTTATGACAGTTAATTTTAAAGTGAAAAAAATAATAAAACAAACAGACAAAAATTACTTAAGATTCCTAAATGAGAGAAAGCACATTTGAAGGGTTTAGATAAGATGTAAATAGTCAATAATTGAAATATTTTTTGATAATAAAAATCATTAAAAGTAGGCTACTCTTCTTACCTTACCACTTGACCTAAATAAAAGTATCTAATTTTATCTCAGTAAAACAGAAACTAATATAAAATTTAGGATATTATGACCCTAGAGAAAATCTCATAGGCAGGCAGCATTTTGTTCTTTGTCCCATGTAAATAATTCTGTAAGCACAAATGTCCAAAGGGTGCCATTAGAATCAATTAATGTCAGGAGAAGAATGAAATGTGACAGAAAAATGGATGAAACTAGAAATCTAACACAGTAGAGACCCTTGGGAGGGAGATTTATTATAGCGTAGAATGGGGGAATGCAGCATAGTTTGCATGGTTTGAATATAGCATTTAGATGGAGGAAGGTACAGAAAAAACTGCTTCCTATCTCTCTTTACAACTTCTGGAGGAATTATAATTGATGACAATTTTTTTTTCTTACTATTCCTTACTACCCTTGAAATCTCAAATCCAGGCTAAAAAATGGGTCATACAATATAATTTCATTGTTTGTAAGGAACTTCTCTAAAAATATGCAGAATTTGTTTTTGTAGAAAGAGGCAGGGTTCATGGGAGAAGAAGCTGGGGATAAAAGGTCATGTGGAAGAAGTCAGTGTTGGAAGAGAATGGGGAGAAGTCAAGGTTAATGGCTTATGGTGGAAGAAGTTGGTGGTAACAGATCATGGTAGGAGAAGTTGAAGTTGATGGGTCATGATGGAAAAAGTTGGAATTGATGAATCATAATAGTCAGAAGATCAAAACTGACAGATTACATTTACAGTTGGAGAGTTCTCTAAGGGATCGTTCTTATTTTGTGAGACAATGTAGTTCTTCTTTCTCTTCTCCTATAATGACAAATGATAAGTAGACATTTAATAATAATTTCCATTAAATTGGAAGGTGAAGCACCAGGCCTGGACTAGTGTAGGTCAAGGGAAAGGCCTTGGAAACAAAACTGAAAGAGACATCCACTCTCAGGGTCATGCAAGGGCTGACCACAGGGCCATCTCTGCAATTCTGACAGTGAGTTAATACTTTATTAAATTGTCGGGCCCTGGCTGGCGTAGCTCAGTGGATTGAGCGCGGGCTGTGAACCAAAGCATCACAGGTTCGATTCCCAGTCAGGGCACATGCCTGGGTTGCAGGCCACGGCCCCCAGCAACCGCACACTGATGTTTCTCTCTCTCTCCCTTCCCTCTCTAAAAATAAATAAATAAAATCTTAAAAAAAAAAAAATTGTGTGCACTAGGCTCCTCTCTTGGCTTACCAGTACACCTAGTTCTGGGGAAAGAGAGAGAGCCTGTGGAAATTTGTTTACAAGGCAAAATCAAAGGAATGCATTTTAAGACAGAGGAGATAGATATACACATAGACAAAAAAAGAAAAAAGAAAAAAAATCCCATTGAAGTGGAATATTTAAAAAACATCTCTCACTCTCAAAAAAAAAAAAAAGAGTGATGACTCATCTAGGTGGTGATGAAATACCTAAGTCTTAACTTATCAATCTGAATGTTGTACATACCAAAGTGCAAAATTTCTGTGGCAACCTGCTGCTAAATTCAGGACACAGTGACATAAAAGATGTTGATCAAAGCAGGTAGCTGACTTAGAAAATCTGAGCACATGATATTAGTAATGTCTTGACTGAAACAAGGGAACTAGGTAACCAGGAGTCTGGAAATAGTCATATATGATGTCACACAAATTGGGGTCCCAAGCAGAGTTCACAGAGTAAAGACAGAAATCTATCTAGCTTTGGGGAGGAAAACTTCAGAAGGAGGTAGTGGTTAGTCTGAAAGATATTAGGTACAAACTTGGACTGGGAGAATTAAAATAGTGAAACCATTGCCAGAAATTAGCTATCAAGGGAGGTCTTTGTCAGTGAAATGAGGTCATATCTTAACTGTGAGATGTTTGAGTGAATTTTCAGTAGATAATGACTGTGCATTGTGTGAGAGGCACTATTCCTTCAACCATCGTATTGCTACTCACTGAATTCCTGTTGTGTGTCAAGCACCATTTACCGGTAAATGGTGGAGATAGAGTGGTAAACAAGACAGTTAAGTCACCTGGTCACCTATGGGTCTGTTCTAGCAGGGGGTGTATTTTTTAGGAAATGCTTTTATTGGCTATTGATTATTAATTTATTTTACCTCATTAATCACTGAAACTACCATATAAGGTGGTAAAGCTGAGGACATTCTCATTTGACTGGTAAAAAATAAAAAGTCTTAGAGTTTCTTTAAGTTCATGTAACAGTAGGTAGTGGAACCGGGATTTGAAACTAGCCAGGGTAAATCAGAGGCTGCATGCTTAATCACTATTCTGTCTATTAACAAGTAAAGTTTGGGTGAATAAGGTGGCCCAGTAGATGACTAATATGTTAAAGGTTTTCATTTTAAAAACAAAACTGCAAATAATAATGAAAACTGTTGTTTATAAAGCAATTTTTGGTATTAGTCATTATTCTAAGAATAGATTTTTTCTATAATCCTCAAGCAAGATGGGTATTATTCTTCATTTTATAGATGTAAAAACTAAAGCTCAAAAATCTTATGTTATTGCCCAAGGACACTCAGCAAGTGTCAGAGTTGAAATAAAAACCATGCTGTATGTAGGAGAAACAAAATATTCTTAAAACTACCCAACACAGTTTCTCAAAACTGTAGCTGGAACAACAAAAGGTAATTTGTTTTAGTATTAAATATATCATTATCAGACATATATTTATATTTTGTAATAGCGTAATACAGTTGACAAATAGGTGAGATATACCCATATAGCCCCAGTCTCTCCCTTACCAATTCCAATTCTTCCATAAATTCATGAGAGTAAAAAAGTGTTGGAGACAGTTTAAATGTAAAGTCTGTGAGAAATAAATAAAATGAAAAATGAGGTAGTGCAGTAACCTGGACTTATGCATACCTGGCCACAGATAGCCAGATCTCCTTGTCATTAGAACTTTGACCTTAAAGATAAAGCCTTAACTGTCTTCTCCTGTCTCATGGCACAACCAGCTCACAGCAGTTTGGAAAAAGAAAAGCCCAAATGAAACTTGAGTTTCATTTTTAGAGTTGTTGAAATTTAGAAGTAATGAAAAATCACAAGCAGTCAGAAAAACATTTTTTTTTTGGCCTAGACAGTAAATATTTATTTCTCATAGTGCTGGAGCTCAGGAAATCCAAGATCAAGGAGCTGGCAGATTTGGTGTTTAGTGAGAGCTCACTTGCCGGTTCACAGCCAACCATCTTCTTGCTGTGTTGTCACATGGAGGAAGGCTTTTTTTCTTTCTACTTGAAAAAATAAACAATGTATTTCAGTGTTATGTTGAACAATAAATTTTTAGCCTCAGGTTTAGACAAAGATGTTTCTTCCATAAAACATAACAAAAAACTTTTTGTAGTGTATTCTGTTAGCATATGATTAACTTAATTGCTGCTTACTTTATGATTAAACTCAATATAGTCCTTATTCTCTATTTCCTTCTGGTTTACCAATGTGTCTATCATAAATGGGTTGAGAAAAGCTATTGAGAAGACCAGCTTTTTTTCCTATTATGGTTAATATTCAATATTATTTTATATTAGTTTCAGGTGTGCAGCATAGACGTTTATATAAATTACAGAGTGAACCTACTGATAATTCTAGTACCCACCTAGCACCATACATAATTATTATATTATTGGCTATATTCCCTATGTTGTACTTTACAGCCCCATGAGAGAAGATTACCATTTCTGAGACCCTAGTTTCATGCACAATTCTGTTTTTCGTTGTGCCTGGCCAATAGTTTAATTGGGAACTTCCTTTGTGAAAATCTGACTTATACATACTTTATTCAGGTTTCCCCCTCTCTTTTTCTTTGGTAGAGTTTGAGGAAGGAAAACATTTGTATTATACTTGTCTCCAGTTTCTTGACTTAGTGATATACTTTCTTTAAGATGCATATGTCAAACCATGTGTTAAAAAATGGGAAAGAAACTTTGACTTTGGAGATTATTAAGATGCAAATTAAATGCATTTGATGAATAATACATTTTTTTAGTATCTGCTATGTATAATAATCAAATGTAGGGTTCAGGAAGGAAAGTACCAATGGGTATGAAACTTTGTGTGGTTAAGAAAGAATTTCTTTATGCATGCATGCAACAACTCTCCTATAAATACACTTGATAGTTGGCATGATCTAGTTCTCTGGCCCAACTCTTGTCCTAGAGACTGTGGATGAACTTACCCTAGGAAATTCCACTCTCAGGTCCTTTTACATAAATTTCATTGAACCAGCTCTCTCTACTCATTTATTAAATTATCTTTTCCATCCGTCTCTGGTGGCCTGAGATGTGAGTGATCTTGAAGTGAAGAGCTGGTTTTGCTACACCACACAGAGTTAGTTTGGTCTTGGAAATGAGAATATTTTTTTCTTTCACAAACGTAGTATGATTTTTATCAGGACAATAACTCTTCAGCTTTTTTTTTTTAGTTAAACATATTACAAATACAAGATTACAACCTCAACTTTAGTCTTGCTATTAATTTCTCAAATAACCCAGAATTAAATCAATTTTTAAAACTGCAAGACTAATAATACAGAGTGCTCAGTGACCTCAGCTTTTATTCAGTGAGAATTTCAATGTGTCACAACTGATAGGAAAGCAACAATTCCAATAAACAAAACTGATTATCAAATGGCATTTAAGAAAAAAGGGAGATAGAGATAAAAAAAAATGAATAGAGGAGCTGATTTAATGGGTTTTAAATAATGTATTATTAACAGAGTCATAATATAAGAAAACAAGGTAATTGGATAGACAGTAGGAAGGGGAAAGTTATGTAAATGATGAAAACCTTGTTAAAATAATCAAGACAAAGTGATGTGGAAGGTAGAAACTTTTTTAAAAATTGATGCTATAATTAACCTTTTTCTTAGTAAGCTATTCTTTCAAAGAGTCAGTTTCACTTGAAATAAATTAAGGTGGGTTGGACATAATATCAACCTAAGTTGAAGTTTCAAAGTGATGCTATCAGTAGAACTAGGTCTACAGAGAAAGATGCTATAAAAATAATTTGGAGATCCTCAGAGAATATAAAGTATTATGATCCTCCTTTTTTGCCAAACTACCATGCTTTATAAAGTACTCCAACTACTGAACGATAATTGGTAGAACTGTTTACCCCCTGCTATAAAATGTTGCTGCTAACAAAGTTGTCTCGTTTATGATTAGAGTTTTATTAACCCTTACGAACCTATCATTAACACCACTCTGTGTTCATCGACTAGGTTCAGTGAACGCACTACAGAACTCTATTCTGGAGTGCAACAACGTTTTGGTACCAAGGAGTGCATAACATATATGAGATTATTATTTTTTAAACTAAGATAGAAAAGGCAAAATTAATTTTTCCTACTTCCATGTACCTGAAAGCATATATATGTATGTTGATACACCCACATATATATTTTATATATGAAACAAAATAAGTTACAAAATTTTCATAAAGATGGTGATCTATGATCATCTTGGCAAAATTAACTAAATTTATAAATAACATAACATGGATGCCAGTTTCCAAAGGACTTGAAACACTAAAAAATATGATTTTGCTTTTTACTATTACCTCATTTGTGGAGAATAAACTAATGTGCATGTATAATTTCTGCAGGGAGGTAAAAGCAAGAATTCTGAGAAGACTATTGACTTTGAACCCTGTTCTTAGCCACTGAATTATACTATTCATTCAACAGGTTTTCAAATAAGAAACTTATTTTGATCTTTGATAATAAATACATCAAGTTGGGTGTTTATTACATTGTAGATACTTTTTTTTTTCTATCTTATGCCCACATATTCCTCATGGGCATGATATGTTTGAAGACACTTGTTTTTTTTAAATACTGATTCTATCTAGGAAAAAAGAATACTTGGATATTCATGCCAAATTATTGGGTGATGGCTCAAGTGTTTTATCCTGTAGATACAGACTTTCTGGTTATAAGTATGACCTTAATTATGCTTCTGTTTTATTCTATGAAGACAATTACCATGACCGAATAAATCAGACTTCATCTAAAGTCACAATTCACGGTACATTATATTCTAAGAATACTTCCCTTAAAGTAAGAAGACATAAGTACAGGAAGTTAAAAGTAGTAGATTTTTAAAACTTTGAATGTAAATATTATGTAGAGTTTATAACATTCCACAAAATTGTGATTATGTTAAATGTATTTATTACTCTCTATATTTTAGACTTTTGTTACTGAAATTGGAAAGCGATAGGAAAAAAACCCTCAAAATATTATTTTACCCAAGAATTAGATCATAAAAATGTAGATGTTACAAAAGTCACGATGTTTAGGTCTAATGGAAAATTTATTACTATATTTTTTAAACATAATTCAAAGTGGCACCTTTAAAATTTTTATCAGTTCATTAGAAAACTTTTCCTTTAATTTTGAAATTATTATGTAAAAATCATGAATTCCTAATGAGATAAAATTGTGTTAAATAGATAAATGGGTAAATTAGTATGCAATTCACAGAAGAGAGAACTGAACGATACCATTAAATAACTCATATATGTTCAATCTTACTTATAAACATAAAGGTGTAAATTAAAGAAACCTTTTTTGTAAAATTTGCAGACTAACATAACATTCAGTGCTGTTGAATATGCAGTGAGATGAGAAGCTTAAAGCATAGCAGGTGCATTATAAATATTTACAGTTTCCTAGAAATTAACTGAATGATATGTACAAAGGACTTACAAGTATTTATTATTTTTATTCTGTTATTTTCATTTTTAAAAAGGCATTCTAAGGAAACAACAAAAAACATAAAAATACCTACAAATACTAAAATAAAAATTCTTAAAATGGAAGAAGCTTATTTTATAAAACAAGGGAATAATTCAATGAATTACAGCCATGGAATAGTAAATTTTATAGCTATTAAAATTATGTTCATAAATGTTTAATATGGACAAAAATCTTTATAATATAATGTTGTTTTAAAATAATATTAGAAAAATATAATCTTAACTCTAAGGAATATATATATATATATATATATATATATATATATATAAGAAAATCAGAATTATAACAGTGTAGGCAAGAGTAAGTATCTCTACCCCGGCTGGTGTGGCTCAGTGGATTGAGCACTGGCCTGCACACCAGGGTCACTGGTTCAATTCCAGTCAAGCACATGCTTGGATTGCCAGTAGGGTCCCCAGTAAGGGGCGCTTGAGAGGCAACCACACATTGATGTTTCTGTCCTTCTGTCCTTCACTTCCCCTCTCTAAAAATAAGTGAAATCTTTAAACAAAATTTTTAGAGTAAATATCTCTCATTGGTGAAATCCATACATTATTCACATTACCTTTTATCTTTTTAAATTTGGGAATGAATATATACTGTTGCAGAAAATAACTCACATACAGGAGAGGTGGCGGAGCATGAATCTTTATTATGCGCAGGCCCAGGGGAAATTCCAAATCCTGAGCCCAGTTCTTTGTTTCTCCACAGTATTTATAGGGTTTCATCTATATATCAGAAACAGAACGTCAGAAACAAGGCACCAGGCTGGTACAAGGATTTAGAGGTCCCAGGATTCAAAGGTTAACAAATGGCTTATCTAAACATTTGTCTACTATTTACATAGCCTGGTCAGGCCCATTAACAGCTTAGGTGCCTCTGTTAACATTCCAGACGGGCAACCCCTTGAAATACCCCTGCTGGAGATGTCCCTGCTGGCTCCCAGCTCCATCCCTCCCAAGAGCGGCTCTCTGCATTTTCCTCAGCAATACTACTTTAAAATGAAATATTTATATATAAGTCTGTGCACATGTATGCACATATATACACACATATGTTAATGCTAACACATGCATACATATCTCATAAATCTTTGCTATTTAACCATCAAGCTCCTTTCTGGTTAAGTTTTTTTTCTGTTGTCTTTAACACTAACATTTTAATCTGTGGTTTCAGTTCAAAAGAGCATTATATTAACAAATACTTCAAAAGCATACTATTCTCTCAGTTTCTCAAACTGCAAAGTAGTTTTGCTTATCAAATAATAATAAATGATTGGTCACTGGTCTCCCTTTTAAAAATTTATAGGTCCCTTTTAATCCATGTTTTTCAGACTCAGCATATGACTTTAGTTTTGAAAAATGTCACCCCATCAATTAGGACTGTGTTTGTTTCAGTGAAGGGCATTGATTTTCTAAGAGGACAATAACTTTGCTGTCACCAACTGACAAAACATATGACTGTTCTGAATGGGCACTTATAACTGATCTGATCTTGCCATACACAAAACTTTAAACTTTCTATACCTTGTTTTATATTAAAAAAACTGATTTTTGTAAACATTTAGAAATGATTACTTCAAAGTTACGTTGTCAAACATGTCTGTAGATGAATGATTATCCAAATATTTTTATCGGAGTGAAACAATTTCTTAAATTTTACACAAAATCTACGTGGTTCCTGTCTGTGTTGTTTCTACTTCAACCAGACCCATGCCTCATTTCTCTGAAGGAAACCTCTAGGACACTTGCAGGGATTTCCTGAAATCTGCAGTACACCATATGGAAATCACTGCTTTGGACAACTTAACATATCAAAGAAAAGGGTATCATTCTAGTGTATCTAGACAAAACTTTAAGTAGTTTACATTTGTCATATTGCCTATGTCATGTTTACCATGAGAAACAACTCCATGAAATACCTTTACCTAGAATAACCACGTTTCAGTTCAGAGAATTCTATTTATGGACCCATGGGAAAAGTTTCTCTCTGGTCTAAGTTTCAGGAAAATTTTAGTTTCCCTTGGACAGATGATTTGCTCTAAAGACACTGTGAGTCAGGTACAGTTTCTCTCATTGTGTTGACTGTAGGGAGGCTTGGAGAAGTAACCACTTTACAGAATGTCATGGTGTAAATTGTTGTGAGTCAATGTTGACTTTGTTAGAGTCTCACTTTTTCCTTTATCCTCAATAATTTTTTTAGAATATTTTTAGTATCAATGTAAATTAGAAAAAAGACTGATATTTTTCCAGTTATGTTGAGATGTATTTGATACTAACACTGTATTAAAGTGTATAATATAATGATTTGATAGGTGTATATATTATGAAATGATTGCCACAATAAATTTAGTTAACATCCCTCATTTTGAATAGCTACAAAGCTTATTTCTGGTGCTGAGAACTTTTAGGATTTACTTTCATAGCAACTTTCAAAAACCCAATATTGTTAACTACTGTCACTGTGCTGTACATTATGCCCCCAGAGCTAAGTTATCTTGTAACTGAAAATTTGTACCTTTTGATTGCTTTAATCCATTTTCCCCAACCCCCAAATCCCACCTCTGGCAAGACCAATCAATTTCTGTTTCTCTGAGTTTATTTATTTGTCTTACATTCTGCATATAAGTGAGATTATACAGTATTTAGCTTTCTTTTTCTGACATTTCATTTAACATGCTAGATCTTTATAAGGTCCATCCGTGTTGTCACAAATAGCAAGATTTCCTTCTTTGGTTGAGTGAATTTTATTGTGTGTGTGCATATGTATATACATGGGTTGGCAAAAGTAGGTTTACAATTCAGAGTGTATGAAACACAGAATTTATTCTTGTACTATTATTTATTAATTTTGTATTATTTATTTATAACTGTAAACCTACTTTTGCTCATATATATAAATATTCTTCATTCATATTTCAATGTACAGTTACATGTGTTTCCAGGTGCTTCCATGTGTTAACTATTATAAATAGTGCTGCAATAAATAAGAGTATGAAGATGTATCTTGAAGATAGTGACTTTGTTTCTTTAAGATATATAACCTGAAGGGAAATGGATGGGTCATACGGTAGTTCTCTTTTTAATTTTTTGAGAAAACTTTGTACCATTTTCCATAGTGGCTGCACTAGTTTATATGTTCACCAACAATACACAAGTGTCCCCTTTACTCCACACCATCACTGACACTTGCTATCTTTTGTCATATTGATGATAGTCATTCCAACTAACCATTCTAAGGTAATATCGTGTTTGATTCGAATTTTCCTGATGGGTGGTGAATGATATTGAGTGCATTTTCATGCACCTGTTTGCCATTTGTATGTCTTCTTCGGGAATTTGTTCAGTTCCTCTAGTCATTGTTTTAAGCAAATTGGGGGAGTGTTGTTTGTTTTGCTATTGTCACATCAGTTTTTACATATTTTGGATACTAAATCTGTATCAGATGAATTATTTGAATATATTTTATCTCATTTAATAAGTTGTCTTTTCATTTTTTAATGATTTCCTTTGCTGTGAAGAAGATTTTTTAGTTTTATGTAGTTCTACTTGTTTATTATTTCTCTTGTTACCTTTGATTTTGGTGTCATATCCACAAAAACAATTGCAAAGACTGATGTTAGGGAGCTTGCCCCTCTTTTTTTTTTTAACAGTTTTATGGTTTCAGGTTTATGTTCAAGTGTTCAATCCATTTGAGTTGATTTTTGTGTATGGTATAAGATGATGGTTTAGTTTTATTCTTTTGCATGTGACTGTGCAGTTTTCTCAGTAACTTTTGTTGAAGTGATTATCTTTTCCCTATGTATATATTGGCTCCATTGCCATAAATTAATCGACCAAGTATGCTTGAGACTATTTCTTGGCTTTTGATTCTGTGTCATTGATCTCTGTCTGTTTTTTTAATGCCAATAAAAATTGTTTTGATTACTATAGCTTTGCAACATAGTTTGACAAGAAGCATGATGTTTTCAGCTTTGTATTTCTTCCTCAAAATTGCTTTAGCTATCTGAGATCTTTTGTGGCACTGAACAAAATTTAAAATTATTTTTTCTATTTCTTTGAAAAAAATGTCATTGGGATTTTGATACAGATTGAATTGAATCTGTAGGTTGCTTTAGGTAGCATGGACATCTTACAAATATTAGTTAGTTTTTCCAATCTGTGAGCAAAAATATCTTTTGATTTTTATTATTGACACTGCTACAGATGCCCCCTCCATTCTCCTACTTTTGTCCCTGTCCGCCCTGCCCAACCCCCTCACCTGACATTTCATTCATTTAATTAATTTTATTCTTAGGAATTTTAATTTTATTCTTGTTGATGCAATTTATTTTTTGAATAAGCTTCTACCCTTTTCTCTCTTATTCTTCTCTGGGACCCCAAATAATATGAATATTGGTCTGCTCGAGATGTCCCATAAGTATCTTATGGCTTCTTTGTTCTCTTTGCTCCTCTGACTGGATGAATTCTACCGCCTTCTCTTTGAGTTCATGGTTCATTTCTTATGTTTATTCTTGTTTGTTATTGAACCCCTCATATTAAAATTTTCAGTGAAATTATTATATTCTTCAGTTGTGTGATTTGTTTGGTACTTCTTTAAAAAATTTTTGTATCTTTAAAGAGGGCATACAGGTGGCTGAAAAAATGCTCAGCATCACTAATCATCAGAGAGATGCAAATTAAACCCACAATGAGACACCACCTCCCACTTGCCAGAATGGCTACCATTAGTAAATCAACAAACAACAAGCACTGGTGAGGATGTGGGGAAAAGGGAACTTTTTTGCACTGTTGGTGAGAATGCATATTGGTGCAGTCACTGTGGAAAAGAGCACGGAATTTCCTCAAAAAATTAAAAATGGAATTGGCTTTTGACCAGTGTTTCCACTTCTGGGAATATATCCTAAGAATCCCAAAACACCAGTACAAAAGCATATATGCACCCCTATGTTCATAACAGCATTAATTACAAAATTCAAGATCTGAAAACAGCCTGAGTACCCATTAACAAATGAGTGGATAAAAAGGCAGCTGTACATATTTGCACAGTAAAATACTATGCATCAGTAAAAGTAAAGGAACACTCTCCTTTTTAGATGTCATGGGCATGGAGACAATTATGCTAAGTGAAATAAAACAGTCAGTGAAAGACAAATGCCATATGATCTCAATTATATGTGGAATCTAATGAATAAAATAAACCAACAAGATAGAAACAGAGGCATAGATACATAGAACACACTGACAGCTGTCACAGGGGAGGGGGGAGGGCAGACTGGATGAAAGAAGGTGAAGGGATTATCCCAGGAACTTATATGTATGACACATGGACACAGAAATTGATGTGGGGATTATCTGAGGGATGTATACTTGGGCAGAGATGAACAAAGGGGGAAAAGGTGGGGACAATTGTGGTAGCACAAATAATAAAATATAATTAAAAAATAAATATGATTTTTGTGTCTTTGGTAAAATTCTCACTTTGCTTATGTATTTTCTTCCTGACCTTGGTGAACATGTTTCTGATCATTATTTTGAACTCCTTGCCAGGTAAATCAATTATATCCTTTTAATTAATGTCCGTTTCTGAAATTTTTATTGTATTTTTGTTTGAAACATGCATTTTGCTTCTTCATTTTCTCTCTCTCTCTCTCTCTGGTTTCTGCATATTAGATAAAACAGCTACCTCTCTAAGCCTCAAGCCTTGATAAACTGGTGTTGTGCAGAAAGGAAGCATCATTCAGCTCTGCCCTAGCTCTTGTTTTTTCTCAAAACTTGTGGTTGTCCAAGAAGCCTATTTTATTTTTAATGGCTCCCAATAATTGAAAGTGTGCCAAGACTTAACATTGTGCTAAAAGAAAGCGTCTCAGTCAGCTCCTAGATGAAGGTAGATTAGAAGCTGGACCCTCAGGCAGCAGTTTTTAAAGTATTTATTGGGCCATTTTCAGAGAAAGATTGGGCTACAAGCTTTTCTGTCTGTTCCATCTATGTTATGCTCTGGTACATAGCTGGTCGCGAACTATTTCTGTGTGTGTGTGTGTGTGTGTGTGTGTGTGTTGTTATTGTTGTAGTTATAGAGCTATTCAATCTGCGAATGCAAGCTCCACTGGGTACCAGAGCCAGGTGATCAATGGGTGTGTCCCCTGGGCAGCTGTTGCAAATACTGGGGCACCAGACACGTACAGTTCTTTCCAGGAAGACACTGGTGAATGTGGGGCTGGCACCTGCTATCTTGGTCTCCAGGAAGGATTTCAATCAAGTCTTTGAAATTGGAAGCTGACACTCAGGCAGCAACTTTTACACTATGTAAATAGGTATCTTCCCGGAAAAGACTGTGAGAAGGATATTTCTGTCTGCTCCCTCTTTGCTCAGCTAGCCCTGAGAGGACAACCACAACACCTCACTAGCCTGTTAAGAGCTGTTTCTTTGTTTATTAGTCTTGTGGATCTTTTTGGTGCAAGCCCTGTTAGGTTGCAGCAGTAGGTGTTTTGGGGGCTCATTTCAGGTGAAAGTGTTAAAGGTTGAGGTGTGAGACATTGTGCCTCAGGGAGAAGCTGAGAGCTGTGAATCCTTTCCTGATTGTATGTCGCTGTGCAGTTTATGGTGGAAGTGGGTTTCAGACTTTCTCATTCATCTGTGTGTAGGTGTCACTCAGCTAGATTTAAATTTCTTTGAGAGAAATTGCTTCATGTGTAGCTATAGATGTGGTATGTCCACAGGAGCCTCCTATGTGACTATCCTTGATTGGAATCTCACAAACTGATTCCTAATCTTTTAAAAATATGCATTTGTTTATAAATACGTCTATATTTTTAGACTATCTGCAGAAAACTCGAGGCTACCTTTATTGCCAATATTTTTCGGAATATATTTTCTAGCTTTCGTTCATTCATTCATTCATTCATTCATACATTTCTTCAAGAAAATCTTTTTTTTTTTTTATGGTATGCCTAGACCTGCTCAGCTCTTTGCATGAGCAAAGTTGCAACAGTGAAGCATGTTTCGCTCCCAATTTTACTGATTCAAGGGAACCCATTTACTACAACTCTCAAACATTACTATAAGCTATATTTTACCCATAGCCCACAGCCTTCCAACAGTTTATTGTAAAACATTTTAAGGCACTCAGTGAATTAAAGTCAAAATTGAAATATATTTAACACAGATAAGTAAATAATTTAAAAATGAAGCCAATATAACATCAAATCAATAAAGCTTATATGCATTGTTTTTGGCCATCTTTTAAATACACTATGTGATTTCATTGTTTCTAATACATTTTCTTAAAATTCATTCAAGGAAATATAGCTCTACCAAAATTAATGTTGGTAAAGTACTATAGCATTCTTAAAGAGAAAGAAGATTTATTTCTCCCCAGGCCCTATATTTATTTGATTAGATCAGAATACCAACATCAACATCAATAAATCATAGTAATGAATTTGTTTTCCCAGTAATGCCATTAACATCTTTAGAAATAATTATAAACTATTCAATCACATTAAACCTACATAATTTTAAATTAAAATAAAAAGGAGGTTATTAATACATTAAAATTTTATGAAAATAATTATGGGAATTTTCCCCCACAATCAGTTCTTCAATTAAAGTTTTCAGTACTATTCATTTTTTTGAAGTTATTTTAAATAAAGATTTTATATTTTACTTAATAATATGGTTGTAAGTGATAATATATAAACAAGATAATAAATTAAACCATGTAGATTTTAAATAAGTGTCTTTTTCAAATAAATTTCCCTTTTAAAACATAATGGCCAATACAATGACATCTGTATTTTAAAATTGAAATAAGAATATGTAGCCCTGGCTGGTGTGGCTCAGTTGGTTGGAACATGGTCCCATAGACCAAAAGGTCACAGGTTCACTTCCAGATCAGGGCACGTATCCGGGTTGAGGGTTTGATCCTTGGTCTAGGCACATATAAGAAAGCAACTAATCAAAGTTTTTTCTCTCACATCTCTCTCTCTCTCCTCTCTCTCTCTCTCTCTCTCTGTCTTTCCCTCTTACTCCTTTCATTTCTTCCTAAAAAGCAATAAAAAAATCCTCACATGAGGATTGTAAAAAAGGATACATATTATTATTGATCATATTATTGATCAATACATATTATTGATCAAATCCTTTGTAAAATTAATTGTAGCATAAATTTACATTTACTGTCTCCTTGGAATATCTACAAGGAAGAAAAATGATGTACACTAGAATCAATGTGAGAATTATTTTTTCCATTTAAAGACCAAGGATATACAATATGCTGTTTCAAAAACATTTATTTTTCTATTTTTCTCCTAAAAGTAGAATTTTGCAAGCTGTAAAGTCTTGAAAAGCTAGTGGACTGGGTGAAATTTAGAAATCTCTATTGCTTAATGGCATTTCTATTATTTAAACTAACCTCATTTCATTTCTTCACTTCAACTGATTCTTTTATACATTTATTAAAGATATGATTATCTATTATAGTTTAATTAAAATTGGTTGCTCCTCTCATTTACATGATCTGGAAGCCCTGTACTGTACCATTTGTTAATAGAGTTGTTAGTGAGATTCTACATACCGACATGAATTACATCAAAATCTAATGGTATTGTTTGGCACAGTTTGATAGGGGATTTAACAAATCAAAACATTAGAATAGTCCCATGCAATTTTTGCATGCAGAATTTAAAATGCTTTGTCAAATATGTCTTTATATTATAATTTGTTGGAATGAAGAACTGTCCTGTCCACAATCAGTAATAAACCAAAATCATTACAAATAATAAGACTATAGTAATTGCAGCAAAATGACCATTCATATGTATTCTCACTTGCTTCTTATAAATAAGAGTGCTATTTGTGCAAAATAATCATAATAAGTTTTTGACAGTCATTAAAATAAAAATTTGATTAACATACATCATAAATTAAGGATGATGACTTAAATTTTCTTTATGATATCTACCCAAACCATTTTATATAATCACATGTCAACCCAAAGAAAGCTGGACTATACATGAATCAACAATTTGTATATCTTAAAAGAAGAAAGGTACCTTTGACAGTGGTTGAGTGTCCATACACAAGTGTACTGAACAGTGTATTGGTTTGCATATGAAGAGATATGTGGGTTTTCCTAGATCACAACACTTAGCCTTCTCTTTTTCAAAGTTGCATCAATTATATGGCAATAAATTGAATAGAACATTCATAAAATTTATGCCTGACTCAAAAGTAAAAGAGTATATATCGGAATTAACAAAGAGAGATACTTAACTAGAATAATGACTAAACTCACTAAATACAGTTTATTACAATATAATGTTAACGAAAGCTACCATTTATTGATTTATTACACCCTGGGCCTTACACTAACACTTTACCTGTATGGTGACAGAAGGATATTTGACTTTGGGCAGTAAACACATGATGCAATATATACATGATGAACATTTGAACATATACAATTTTATTAATCAATATCACCCTAATAAATATTATAATTAAAAATATATTATATCATTTAATCTTTACAGAAACTTTTGAGGAATTATAGTATCCATGCTCAACAAATGAGGAAAATAAAAAGGATTTTATAACAAGTTGTTCCCGTTCAGATAGGTACAAAACCAGCATTTAAAGCCAGATGTGGCTGCAAAGACAGATTTTGTCCTCTGTGTTATACTGCCTGTCATCTAAGCTTCAGAAATTTAACTCTGAATTCAGAAAAGGAGAGAAAATGCAGAACTATGTTAACAAGATGGACATTTTGTCTACAGCAAGGTCAATACAAGAATCATTTACTTGCCAAAAATTTTTCAAATTATCATAGGCTTCAATTACAAAAGTAAGGAGAACAAAAAATGCAGTAGTACCTAACTGATGACTTAGTGCACTTTATCTGGGGTTCTGTATTAAATTCTGGGAGCAACTTTCAAAGGAACATTGATAAACAGCACAGCTGCTGTAAAACAAGGTCAATGTCCTGGTTGATACAGCTCAATGGATTGGGCACTTACCTGGGAACCTCAGGGTCATAGATTCAATTTCCAGTTGGGGCACATCACTGGGTTGAGGGCTGGGTCTGCATTGATGATTATCTCCCTCTCTTTCTCTTTTCCTTCCCCCCTCCCTCTAAATATAAATAAGTAAATCTTTAAAACAGGGTTAATAAGACTAATAACTGTTATTATAGTCACCTTTTATTTCACACATGCTATGCTACGTGTCTGGTGCTGTCTTTATATTCTATATGGTTTCCTTATTTAATTTTCACAGTATTCCTGAAATCAAGGTGCGATTGTCCTTATTTTATAAGACAGAAAATTGGAACCAAGAAAGATTATGTAATCCTCTTGAGAACATATAGTTAATATATATTACAGCTGGAAAAGGTACCTTGCGACCACACAACTAAAGTATATGAGAGCTGGTGTTGATCTAATGACAAAGCCAGGACACTTCTTATTATACTACCTTACAATGTCAGAAGGAATTGAGAAAACTTAGTACTAAAGAAGACAAATATTAGAAGGAATGGGGTTATATTATTGCACAGTTTCAAAGGACTAAACTAGAAACAAGCAGAAGCAGTAAAAGGGGCATTTTCTTATAGTAAGGATTTTCTATTGACCAGGCCAGTTAGAATATGTTATTTTAAGCCACGCCAAGACAATGACGTGTCATGTGATGCTACTTCCCCCAACATAGTCTTATTTCTGATTCAAAATCAAGGAGTTATTATTTGTGGTTCTCTTAGGCCAAAGTGCTCATGTCTTTCTTTCTGAGAAGGTAGCATTTGAGCTGAGCCTTAGCGATTAGAGGTATCTTCTACAATTGTTTTGGGAAAACTAGCCCTAATCTTATTACCACATTGCACTTATTTAATTTTAACTTTGATTATGTTTGTCCCCCACTAGAATGAATTAATATTTTAAGAGAACATAGATTACAACTGTATGTGGCACAGTGTAGGCATTCAGGCAATATTTGTTGAATCCTGAAAAAACCTTGTTGAAGCTACTGATGCCTTGAATGAAGTACCATTAGACTAAGTTCTCATTGTAAGAATCTGATTGTCCTTTTAGTCTAATAAATAATGGAGGCAGCAACTGGGAGATGGTCTGTATAAGGACTGTACTGTGTCTTCCAAACAACTTAAGATTGACAATAGTCAACATTAACATGTTTAAATATGCTCAAGTGAATATATAATTATATTATAGACTTTATGAGCAATCACTAAGAATTGCACAAGAGAGTTAGGACTGTTTTAATATGTTAATTAATAACTGAATTTAATAGAAACTTTAAAAATACGTGCACCATGGTTTTTGTGTGACATCATGTGTAGGCATCATGACAATAAGATGCTATTTCTACTGTTTAGCTACAAAAGAAAAAAAAGTTTGCTTTATACCATAATAAATAACATTTTATCTATGCTTCTGATAGCTTGGGATAGCACAAAATATTACACATGTTTTACTTCTTTTAATCCTCTGGATAAACCTGTGAGAAAGTATTTATACATAACAATTCTCCCATATTACAGACCAGGAAACTGTGGCATAATGGACCCAAGAATGTGGATGTACGGTTGCACATTTTACTTCATAAAGTCATATTTAAGCTTTAGGTCAGTCTGATCCCACAGTCCCACTATTGAAGGCTAACCATTACATATTATGCAATCTCATCCTAAATGTCATTTAAGCAAAAGGGAGTATTTTCAGTATCACCAAGAGGAGAAACATAACACTGAACATTATTCTATTTCTTTTTAATTTTTGAGAATTTGAGACTTATACAGGAAGAACTCACTTTGCAGGTCAATTTCAACTTAGTAATTACTATTATTATTTTTTTATGTTCTAACATATACTTTGGGGAAAAGAGCAAACTATACCTCTTTGTGGTGAATGAATGATATATCTCACGGTAACTCATTTCCTTCTCAAATGTTCTTAAATGTTTGATTGGCTGCTCCGCATAAAAGGAAACATCTTATGCTGTGAGGTTACAGAGAAAAAACTAGGATCTATGGATAGGTGTTACTGGAAAAGCAATTTTGGTTTAATGTGGGGGAGAAATTTCTATCAAGGTGGGTAATGAGCTGCCTTGAGAGTTGTGACTGCCATTTAATGAAGAAGCACTTTCAGAGACAAGGAAACTATTACCAAAGTTATAGAAAAGGGGTTAGCAAGATGTTTCTGCACAGATAGTAAATATTTCATTCTGAGCTGGCAGTGTGGTCTCTGTTGCAACTGCTCCATAATGCCTTTGTAGAGCAAAAGTAACCATAGAGATTATGGAAGTGAGGGGTGTGTCTGTTCTAATTTTTTTTTAATTTATACAAATAGGCTACAGATAAGATTAGGCCTGAAAATGAAGTCTGCAACCAGCCCCTGCTACAGAAAACATTAATCAGCATATGCACACTAATGTTACAAAACCTCCACATTTTGATAAGGGACTCAAGAGTTGGAAAATTTTAGTTTAAAGTAAAAAGTTATAAGCCTAGCAAGTAGTGTATATGTTAAAGCTTTTGTTTCTGAAACTACAGATTGAAAGGCCCATCCTGGCTCCTGGGAAAAGAGCCAACCTCCTGGGGCACCACTAAAGATTACCACCTGGGGACAAGTGGAGGCATCCAGGCCATCGTGTTCCAGGGAAAGACAAAGAACCACCCATCCCTGGAAACGGCTAAATTGCCAAGTACAGGAATTTTGCAGTTTCTTTCACCTAATCCTCCCTGAATCTCAGAGTCCTCACTGCACCTTGTTTATTCCCTGGCATAAAAACATTGGCCTGGAAAGAAAAGACAAGATGGTCTGTTAGGGTATGAACCAGCCCTCTTCTCAGATCGCTGGCCATCTGAATAAAGTGCCCATAAAGATTCAATCTCTGTCTTTGCTTACTGGATTTGGTAGTAACAGGCAGCCTGAAGGCCTGAGTCTTTTTCAGTTTCAATTTCAGTGGCTTAATATAGGCAAGCTGGTGCCTACAGGCCTGTCTGTCCCACAGCTTTCTTTTGGATGACTCATAAGCTAAAAATTGTTTTTATATTTTCTGAAGTTTTAAAGGAGAAGAACAAGTGACAGAGACAATTGTGGCCCACAAATGCTAACATATTTACAAAGTGGGACTTTTACAGGAAAAAAGCGTGCCCACCTAAACAGATGTGCTCTGTTAAACAGCTCTCCTCCAAGCTGACTCAAAGGTTCAAACCCCTAGCATTTGGGGACCAACATATTTACCACAGTGTGGGTGGAAAAGCATGAACAGATACATAGGAGACATTACTCTCATAATGAAGAAGCGATACTCATTATTTCTTATACGTTTCATTAGCCAGAGTTAATCATGTGTCTCTGCTTAGACTGAAGAGGGCTAAAAATATAGGGAAGGGCAAAAGTAGGTTTATAGTTCATATGGAAAATAAAACAAGAATTAATAAACAGTAATACAAGAATAAACTGTTTTGTATACTAAAAACTGTCAACCCACTTATGTTCCACCCTGTACATGTTTAGCTAAATAGCTTTCACCCATCACCTAATTCATACTGTGCAAAAAGACTGAACCTTCGATGGTCAGAGCATTACCTCCACCACACAGAATAAATATGTACATAGATTGAGGCTTACTATAGATATACTCTGTGAACAAAAAAAGGAGCTCTGCAATAATTCTGACAAGTTCAATTGATAGGGAACTCAAGACTTGGAAAATTTTAGCTTAAGGTAAAAAGTTATGAGTTTAGCAAATAATGTGTATGTTAAAGCTTGTTTCAGAAACTTAAAATAAGGCCCATCCTGGCTCTTGGGAAAATCAGCCGACCTCCTGGGGCACTGATAGAAGATTACCACCTGGGGCCATCCGAATCTTTGTTCCAGGGAGAGTAGACCACCACCCCTCCCCCTTGGACAGCTAACTGCCCAGGACAGGAATGTTGCAGCTTCTGAATCTCAAAGCCCTCACCGCACCTTGTTTGCCCTCTTCCACCCCCTTATAAAAGATCTGACCAGGAAAAAGAAGGGAAGATGGTTTGTTGGGGTATGAACCTGCCATCTTCTCAGATTGATGGCCATCTGAATAAAGCACCCATAAAAGATTCAATCATTGTCATTGCTTATTGCATTTGGTAGTGACAGGCAGCCCATACGCCTGTGTCTTTTCTGGTTACACAATGACCAAAGGTAACTTCACAAAATGATCTGATCTTAAATTCTTAACTGGGAACACCACTCTGGGTAGTCATGCCCCAGGCCTGTATCTTCTTTCGTAAAAGGTTTGTCTTATTTAAGCAAGTCTTGACCATTGGTCTTGTGCATCTAGGTTAACATGCTTTTGAAATGACAGAGTGATATGTTGCAGACATCTTCCTTATGCCTTTTCTTAATTCCAAATGTATAAGAGAAACTGCAAAACCATCATTCTTTGAGGCATTTGAGATCTTGCTTCCCAGCATGTTATTGGTTTGGCTCAAATGAACTTGTATAAAAATTCTCTAAAGTTTTGGACATTCTTACTTCAATAACCCCAACAGGCATTTCAACTATAAGGCATGATATTTATATGTTTGTATAATCCCCAAAGTTATAGAAATATAGTATCTATGATCCAGACAGAGGTTTATTCTCACTAATGTCACCTCCTGTAACTTCTTGTTTTTCTTTGATCAGAAATGGCATGAAAGTTTTCCAAACACATTTTCCTAATAGATTTCATCTCATAAAAGTCTTCATGTATTTATGCTTATATAAAGAATCTCAATGTTATGTACTTATATGAGAAAATTACAAGTTTAAGTCTCATGAGATATGTATGTCAAATATATTAGGAATGATGCCACATATATATATAGTCTGGATTTTTAAAACATATTTGGTTTTAGTATGTTTTGATTTAGTCTCTATTTTATATAAATATATATAATTTTACCTCACTTCATTATTCATATCTTTGTATATTCACTAAGTCATGTCTTTTGTGATTGATTTTTACTTACTAGGTTTCAAAAGTTAACAGCGATATGGAAAGAAAAATCCACCCCTCCTCTCATCTCAGTTTTTTTCTAGATGATCTAATAATCAAATTGACATGAGACACATTAACGAGAAAATAACCAAATGTAATTAAGCACATACATATAGGGGTTCCATAAGAATTTGGGGCCCAAAGACAAATCCAGAAATTGAAGCTTATATACCACCTTGAACTAAAGAGAAGTGTGGGATGAGGGGGAGTAGTGGTTTGGACTTCAAAGGAGAGAAAAGCTTTCACATGGAGGTGGAGAAGCAAATGTTTGGTAAACAAGTGTTTGCTGAGTCATCTTTAACAATGGGACACAGAGAGAACCTTGATCTAACAGGCCTTGATAGGTTCCTCTCTGTCTAGAACACTCTAATTCATATTAAACTGTAATTGTATGTGATGACACCTCCCTTTCTGGATAAGGTCTTATTTTTCTAAAATTTTTAGGTAGGTTGGAGGAAAATCAGTGGTATTCCTGTCTTTTCTGTCTTAAAACAACAATTTCAATTAATCACAAGGAAGAGATATTATGGAGTGGCAAATTTTTTTCTTCCACTCAGTAGCAACAAGAGACCAAATATTTTCAGAATAATATTTTTTTGTCACACTACTGTTTCAGTTCTCATTTTCATAGATTTTTACCTGGAGAGAAAGAGAAATGTGGGCAGGTGCAGAGGGGTAGAGAGAGTGGGATAGAAATTTGAAATAAATGTTGCTACTTGTGATAGTAAACATCATTAAAGGTATGAGAGATCAATTGACAGTACTTTAAAAATGAATTACTTTAAGAGAAAATAGTGCAATAACTCAAATAATTAAGTAAAAAAGGGCAGTGGGAGTAATAGAAACTGTAGACAAGTGATCATATCCTTGAATGGCAAGTGGGGTCCTGTTGCCCACTGCCACCCTCTAGGCAAAATTCCAGAGGCAAAGGTTTGGTGAAAAAGGAAAGGAGTCTTGATTCAAAAGCTTCACAATTTTGGAATAACAGCTTTCCATGTGCATTAGTGACTTAAGCCTATCAATTAAGGCTAAACTATTTAACATCTGAATTGTCCTATCATTGCCACCCCCCCCACCTGTTGCTGTTAATTTTAATTATTTTATTTCTACAGGGCTAGTTTAAAAACTAAAACAACATAAGATACAAAAGCTACACATTTTGGAAGAATGGCAGGCTTCTGCCTCAGAGCTCCTTCTCTCTAGAGCACCCCAAGAATAACCCTGCCACCCTCTGCCAGGCCAGCCCGACCCTAGGCTGCAGCCAGAGTTTCTTCTCCCATCCAAAACCCATGCAAAATCCCATCTTTTGGGAAATGCAGGCAGCTGCAGCATGATCATCCAAGCATCCTCAAGGAAGAGAGTCAGAGCCAGAGAGCCAACCCGAGAGCCCGAGAGCCTGTTTTTAATTTTTCTTAGTGGAATCTTGACATGATGAAGGTACTCTTTAGCAAAATCGCCACTGTTGTACTCATTACTGTCCTCTGATGGTGACGGGTTATCCAGTCTTCCTAAGATCCATAGGCTGCTGAAGACATTCTTTTCTCCCTATATACGTGTGTGCTGGCTATCTCTACAACCTCGAGGTGATGCATCATGTCCTCTGGTTGTGGACATAACTTCCCTCTATTTTTGATGATGAGAGACAACAATAGAGTTTGTGTTGCTTTCATTAAGTTATATTAGTACAAGGGAAATGAAAAGAACCTCAGATCGGCACAAGCTTCATGATCTTTTTGGTATTCCTTTCTCACCCCGGGATAACTCTGAGCCATTCTACCCATTAGCAACATCTTCTTGCTAGGCTTCTCCTACACACTTCCCAGCATATATTTACCCTTTTTCCCAGTAAGAACTTGGTCTCATTGACTAAAACAAACCAACCAACAAACAAACAATGGTTAGCTTTTAGCTGAAAGTTAGACAGACACAAGAAAGCCAGGTATCTAAGATAAATTAACATTAACTTCTTCTTTTGACCCACCTGGAAGAAGTCTTTGTAATCTTCCTACTTTAGTAGACACCCTCTGTTTTGTCCATCCAAGCAAGACACAACAACAAGAGGTCATGTTTGTATTTTGCATAAGTCTTTCATGATTTATTTTCCTTTCTCACTGGTGATAAAAGTCAATTTCATATCTATAGCTAATAACAGATTCTTTTCTAATTCTGACCCAGTAGAAAGTTCAAGGCAGGCTTTAAAATTCTATACATCAACCACAGAAACTAAACAAGCTAAGTTACTTAAAAGGTTTTTTTCATTCAAACATTTAGGAATTGAAATCCACACAATTAGTAAACTATCTCTTTATCATATCCATACATGTCCAAATTCCTGGGCCTCACCCTGAGGGCCACATACATAGTTTCCTTTCATGCTAATGGCTTCTCCCATCTCTCTGTCTAAATGCATTCTCTACCCATAAAGTCATGAGCACAAAGCAGAAAGATGTGCTACAAAACTCTCATGGGACCTCTGAACTATGGAAGTCTCAGTGTTCTTTGACATTTTTTATGGTGTCTCAGGCGGAGTTCCCAGATAGATTGTTACAAAGTACTAGGACAAAAGCAGAAAAAAAAATCTTATATTTAGTCTCAGAAATTATGCAGGATCTATTCTGCCATATAGTTCTACTCTATTTTTGTTCAAAGCAGCCATGACGCAGCCCAAATGAAAGCAATCATAATGCCAGTGAATAAATAGCTCTCATTCCCCAGATTCTCAATGAGAAAGGTGTCAAAGAATTTGAGCTCATCTTTGTTCCACCACTTCTTGTTTTCTAACAGTACACCCACTTGAGACACTTGTATCGACATCCTGGTACATGTCAGAGAAGCTTAACTATCTCACCTGCTAGAGTAGCCGAAGAATAAATGCCTCCATTTTTAGAAATATTATAAACAACACTATGAATGTAAGTGTAAGAATAATAATACCTGTCCATTTTTATTCAATTCAAAATATCTTATAGGTTTGACAAGGTAAGGGCCAATTTAATTAACTGTGTTCCTAAGAAGGGGTATGGGAAAATTAGAAACATGTACAAAAATTAATATGTTCACTGCTATGATCAGCAGTTAAGGGGAGCAGAACATGTCATCCCCAATTCACTTTTGCATGAGAATTATTTTGAACTGAAGACCCAGCAGACTCAAGATAAACTCCCTTAACTGGTCAAAAGAATTTAGAAAGGGAGCCTGCACCAGAAGAGAACTATTACCAAAGGTTATATTTTTGTCTGAAAGTCTGACCTGAGTGGTAGGGCAAACATCTGCTCTTATCTTACTGTGAATTGCCATTTTCGCCTTTGAAATCCCAGGATCATACCTCATTTCTTAGCTCAAGATGGCATATAAATCTCAATTGCCTGACTGTCCTTGGGTCTCATGTCTTTGAGGGACTCCCTACATATGAAATTACTTTTTTCTCCTGTTATTCTGTGTAATGTCAATTTAATTATTAGACCAGCCAAAGAACCTGAAGGGTAGGAAGCATTTTTTTTCCCTACAGCAGCAAGCAGAAGTATTATGTGAAAACATATATATCTCATAGTGCAAACTTTCCCCAATTCATAGGGAAGTTATAAATCTAATGTATACAAATACTTCAACAGCCCTGACCCATTCAGTTCAGACTCAGAGCAGTGTTAAAAGGACACAGCCCATGAAAACACAACAAATTCAAAGTAATTCAAGTTTTTTATTTCACTTGTAATTCTTAAAATTTATTTTAGAGAAACAGGAAGGAAAACAAGAGAGCTATGTTGATCTGTTGTTCCACTTACTGATGCATTCATTGGTTGAATTTTGCATTGTGCTCTGATTGGGAGATGAACCCTGTTAATGTACAGAATGTATAAAACTGTAAGAATTTTTATGAGTTTATTTGAGCCAAACTGATGATAATTGCTCCAAAGGAAAACCTCAATGAGTTGAGAAAATGCTCGGGAGAATGGCAGTGTAGCTCTTTGTTCTGTACATTACAGTCAAAAGAGGAGGCCTGAGGGCGTTACGTGGAATCCACTGAAGACAGATTAGGGAGGAGGGAGAAAGCAAAGCAGGGAAACCTCTGAACTGGATAAAAAGTACAATGATAGGCACTTTTACACAGGTACATTAACGCGATCACAGTAACAATGAGGGGATCTGTGGTCTTCCTGGTGTGGTGCCTGTGCTTTGAAGGGTCTGGGAAAAGGAAATCTGACATTCTAAGGGTGTCTTATTCTAGATACAAAAGGAAAACAGGCTCAGTTAAGGTAAGGACTGACCTTTGTTAGGGAAAAATACCGGCCTAGGACATAACTACCTGCCATGAACTGCTTTTAGTGAAAAAATTTTAATTTCAGACCATCCTATGTTGTTACTTTAGGTCTTCGAGTTTGTAAGGCCCACCATGGCAGCCTCCTCAGGGCTTGTCAGGCTTCGCATGGGGCCCCTTTCCTTCCACAAGCATCAACTTTGGAGTATCGACGGGGTAACAACGTTCTAACCAACTAAACTACCTGGCCAGGCTTCTCAGTTGTACTTATTAAAACACCCCAAAGGTGACAAATAGTCCAGGGCAGTGTTTTTTTTTTTTAATTTCTTTTTATTTTTTCTGTCTTTAGCAGACTTTCCATACCCCATAACTGTCTTATTCTCACTTTAAAAGCTTCCTAAAAATCTCTATCTATAACCCCCAGCCTGTGTATCCTATGTTCACATACTTCTCCCCTCATTTTTAATTTTTGTTTTTTGAAAGCTGATAATTTTTTTTAACTAGGGCTGGAAAATTTGATCTGGATAACTCTCAGTGGATATTATGATAGTAACAGTTGGCGCTCATTCAATTCTCTTGCATATCAAAGACTATATATGTTAACATTTAATTGCTCACCTTCCCAAAATCTGAAATCCCTGTGTATTCTTAAAGGGGAACACAATATACCACTTCAAAATATATCTTTTTGGCATAAGAATTATCTCAAGCTGAATATTTATAAGAAAGAGCAGATACAAAAACAGCTCTGGAAACTAAGTAGAAATTGCCTCCTTGCAAGAGAAATTTACATATATAAGGGAAAGCTTCATTTTTAAGGGTTCCTGCTATTCTGTACCAGAAACAAATCTCTAGGAACTCTTATCAAAGGAAAATGCAAAAACTTAAGCCTGCATAACAACTATCCTCTTGTTTACTGTGCTTTGCCTGATTCCCTTACATAACTGTTGCTCCTCCCACCCACCCTCACCCCCACATCTTCTGTATTTAGCTAAAGATGGTATTTAAAGTAGTGGCTTGGGTCATTTCAAAGAGTTACTCAGTTTTCCTGGGTGTCTCCCATGTCTATAGGAGATACACGAGTTATTAAACCTCTGTTTTTCTTCTGTTAATTTGTCTTTTATTAAAGAGGGGTCTCAGCCAACAACCTAGAAGGGTACATGTGGGGTCAATGCATGGCTCTCCCACCACCTGTGACAGGGCTCTCGAGGGGGCCCCTGGACAGAGAGAATGTGCATTGTTTTAGGAGTGGATTGTAACTCCTTCCTCATTTTTGGCAGAGAGTGGCTTCTTGTCCTGTGACTGCTTCCTGACCATTGTTTCTGTACGTGTACACACTGAGGTAATGTAGTTTAGAGTCTTGTGTAAGACATGGGCGTCCTTTGCCTGGGATCCTTTATAACGAGCCGCAGACTGGAGCATATGTGCTCTCTCACTGACACACTGCCACCGGTGCACTCCCCTGAAATGTGATAAATGGTATGTCCCCACCAGCTAGCCCACCAAATGTTTTTTTTTTTTTTTTTTTTTTTTTTTTTAGAATCCCATGAACACTTAAGCAGCTCCCTGGTTTGGGGCTCCTGTGCTACAGCACAGTAAAAATTATTTTTCTCCCCTAAAATTTTCCATTTATATCATAAATGAATAAAACTGTCCACTAACAATATGCCTTTCAACACTACCTGAGGTATGAAACAGCAGTAAGGCAAAAACAACAACAAAAAAATAAAGTTATTAGGTATGTAAAAGCAAAAATATATATGGTCATTTACCAAAGTTATAATTGTACTCTTAGAAAATCCAAAGGCATTTAAAGACAAACTGGTAGTGTTACAGAACTCCAGCCTATGCTGTTCTGGAACAGCTGTGGCATCCTATTGCCTGCCACCAAGAAGCATGATTCCCAACCGCAGAATTTGGTGAAAAGGAAAGGAATTGTTTATTTAAAAGTTATACAGATTTAGAATACTGGCAGAATTCTGCCAGTAAGTCCCACTCCCACGCACAAACACACAGTCTTACCTCCCTTTGCCAAACCAGGCCAGTTTCAGAATATGCCAGTCAAAGGTATGGTGTTTCAGAAAAACAGAAGTCTGCAGCTCAACATTCCCAGCCACAGTTCAGTATTCCAGGCATCTGCCATTAAACCGTGCTTGGCTGGTCAGCTTTCCACAATTCCATCAGCCGTGCTGCCCTGTCTCCTAGGCAGGTTTCACAGCCAGCCTCTGTCTTCCTCCAGCTCTTAATGCAAAACTGCAAGGGGCCTCCTTACACTCCAGACCTCATGGGGGGCCAGTGGGGGCTCTTTTACAACCTTTCAAAATGCATGGCCCCATTCGTGGCTGGCCATCCTAATTTTAAATACTGACCTGGGGCTTTCTACATTGCTTAATACTCGGCACTGTATGTACTGAAGGTCACATAGGCCTTTACCCAGGTGGTAGCACAGCTTCCCTTCAGGAAGGACGTGGCTATCACTTAGCATTGTTATGAAAAGTATCTTAAGCCATATCATCTGCTTCTCCCCTTCCCCCAACCATGAGTTGAGGGGGACCGTGCTGTGTACCCAGTTTCATTAGAATTAGAAGATGAATTGGATACAAGATCTATATGTAAAGTCAATTATATTTCTATATGCTAGCATAGCAATGATTAGAAAGTGAAATTTGAGAAATTGTGCAATTAAATATTGCTTCAAGAATCCTGAAACATTTAGGAATAAATGTAATAAAAGATGGATGTCCAGCAGCTGTCCAAGCCCAGGCAGGTTCACACGGGATTCGAGCAGACAGAAGAAAATACTGGAGCCGCTGGGATGTCTGACGTGCCTTTATTCCGGGGGTGGGGCAATCCATGCGCACCTCAGGCAGCGAGTCACACCAAAGAAAGACCTGACTCCTGTATATACTAAGTGCACACAAAGCCGGCTGGGTGTGCACATAGACCCTCACTGGTTGTATAACAGACCTTGATTCTGAGCATGCGGGCCCTTAAGCCCAGTTATAGCAACACTACTGAGTCCCAGTTCCGCTAGGGAGTCTGACTGACTTCATTTTCTCTACAATGGGTAAGACCTATGCAGAGAGAACTACAGAATTATTTTAAAATATTTCAATAAACTTAGGAAATATTATTTTCTAAGTTTAGAAGAATCAATTTTAATGACATCAGTTCTTCCAAAATAAACTAGATTCAGGGTCACCTCAGTCAAAAAGTTCCCCTTCAAAATATAAAAAAAAATATATAGAAATTAGCTATTTCAATCTAATATTTATATGGAATTGGATAGGCCCAATAATAATGTGACAATCTTCGAATAAACACTACGAAATAAAAAATACTTATAAAGCTACAATGTTTAATACTAGTGTGATGGTACTTAGATGCATGTATAAGACAATGGAAAGAGAGCCCAGAGCCGGCCCACATATGCAGTTCCTTCGTTTAATATAAGGAGCCACTGCAACATGATGTGGAGATGATATTTTTTAATAAATGGTGCTAGGTTAATTGGATATCTGTATAGAAAAAGAGATTAAGAATTTGAATGTCTGGGCCTATAGTGCTGACCTAGAGAAGCCTGACACCTCACTATCTTCATTTTTTTTCCTAATTCCCCTTGGCTTCTATTCTACAATATCTGATTCTTAGTATGTAGCTCACCATTTACTCCTTTAGTCAGTTCCACATAAGTTCTAGTTCCTAAGAATAATGTTTTTTTTTCTTTTTTTTTTTGAGCATAAGTTTTCTAATCATAAAGCTTAACTAAAGTAACAGAGCAACTCCACCTCAGAACAAACAAATAAAGAAAAGCCAGTGGCTTAGGTAAATAAGAAATTTTATTTTTTCATCATTTTTAAGCCATTGTTGTATTGGTCATTTATTGTGGTAACAGAATCTAGTCTAGTGAAAGAATAGGAAAGAATTCATTAAGGAATATTATATATTTCTTAGTACATGGGATGGGTGGGTTGGTAAAGATTCTTGGAATAACTCCCAGACCATTCCTGTAGAACTGGTCTGCCAATAAAGACACAGGTAATCCATGCTTTAGTGACCACACAACCTGGTTGTCATGAGAAAGCTACTGCATCAGGAAGCCACTGACATCACTTTTAGCCTCAGACAACCCAAGCCCTTCCAGTGATGTGCTTTCTAGAAGTTCTGGTCTCCCCAGTCTCATGCTGCATACTTTCTCTTTCATAGTCACTCTTGGAATTCTAGCTACAAGGGAGCTGGGAAATACAGTCCAGTCTAGAAAAAGGTTGGAAGAAGAATTGAGTCAACCAGTCTAGAGCATCTACCTCTGCTCCATAACATCCAAAATTCTGTAATAATAAAAACTACTCTGTGCCAGATGAAACAAATTTATGTCTTCTATTTCATCTAATACTTACAACAATTTTTTCTATAGATAATTTAATATTCTTATTTTATTGAAGATACAAGAATGGAATAATAACTAAAAATAATAGCCCTGGCATGCATAGCTAAGTGGATTGAGCCTGTGAACCAAAGCATTGCTGATTCAATCCCCAATCAGGGCACATGCCTGGGTTGTGGGCCAGGTCCCCAGTAGGGGGTGCATGAGAGGCAACCACACATTGTGTTTCTCTCCCTCTCTCCTTCCCTGCATCCCTCTCTAAAAATAAATATATAAAATCTTTTAAAAATAATAAATATATATTTTTAAAACTTGCCCAAATTTACCAGTTTATGCAAAGCCAAAGCAAAAACCAGTCCAATGGTGCTTCAGTAATGAGATTCTTTCTACCATTCTTTGCTTTCTCTAAAACTAAAACTATATAAGTATAACGTAAGGCTTTTATTTTCAAATTTTAACAGTTTATTTAAGAGTGGTCTAAAACAAACTCAAGGGTGTATGAAATGTTATGTTAGTTTTAAAATATGGATAGAACTTTTTTTAGAAAATGACTGATAGTATGGCTAGATCATTCAAAAGGAAAACACAAACAAACCCAAAATTGTTAATGTTGGTGCATTCAGTGAGCCTGAATGTAAATGCTATACTGCAGAAAATTCTGACTCCATTTAATTGATATGCAAAATAAGAGATGATTTGGCCAAAGTCCATAGCTCAGACATCTGTGAACTAAGACCTCTGAGCAAGTGCTACACGTCATCTATATTCAGCATCAGAAAATGTTGTTATGTTGAAGTTTCTCTGTCAGTAATGAGATTTAAAATACGGCAGAAATAGCCCTAAATAAATATGACAATGATGGATAGATCTAGAAATTAGGGGCAAAAATACAAGTCTGAATCTCAATTAGTTTTCTTTCTTCATAGATTAAGCAAAGTAAATCTTCTCATTTTTTTAACCTTAAAAAAAGAAAGAAATATCAGAGAAAAGCACTTACCCTTAAAGTAGGTAAAAACTGAAGAACAAATGACATAGAGCGCCCCATCCGAAAAAATGCATGTTTCATGAGGGCTTTGCTTTTGATGAGGATGAGGAGAGCTGAGAGACTACATCCTGTGAACATGTGCTGAAGGCCTGGAGAGTCGGCTGAAATTTTACCCAAGAGCTTGCAGGACTTAGTCGCAGCTGCCTTTGCTGAAAAGGGGATTGACATTCCAAATGAAAGTGTTCAGAGCTTCCAAAACCAGAAGGCTAGAAGAACAAAACAGAGGACACCCCATATATTTCTTATCATCACTGCAGTGTTCTCTGTATCCTTCTTGTTCAGCTAGATCACAAAGAAAAGTATTTAACGAAGGGAGCTCTATTGTAGTTTATGTAGTAAAAGTGGTACAAAGTACAAGTCTACCTTTGGAAAATGAAACATGGAAAAATTAAAATATGGAAAGGAAAACAAGTAAAACTATAATTAGTAGATTGATGGAATCATTAAAATGCAAACATAACCATAACTTAGTGGGGGCAATAAATACAAATGGTTAAAATGTTTGAGATACATTCAGCTGCCTTACTTTTGTAGACAAAATAAAATGGGATATATTGAAAGTAACCTCACAGAATGATATGATCATAAATTTTTAACTGGACAGGACATGGTAGGTAATTACAACTCAAGCCTATAACTTCTTTAGAGTGAAAGGTGTTTAAGCCATCCCTGTCCATTGTTCTTCTGCATGTAAGTTAACACACCTTGGAAATGCCAGAAGTTACACTTCTCAAAGATGTGACCACCCTCAAGAGAGCACACAATCTTGTTAACTCCCCTGTAATCCAATCTCAGCCTTGCTTGCTCTCAACTTCATGTAATCTTCCTTACACTCTCTCCTTAATTTCAACTGTATGAAAGAAATTGCAAAACTGTTCTCCTCTGGAGCATTTTGGATCCTGCCTCCTGGCATATGTCATCGGTTTTGCTAAAATTAACTCATAAAAATTCTCTATAGGTTTGGGTGTTTCTTCCTTTCACATAATTTAGTATAATATTTATTTTGTATGGCTATCTGAGGTAAGCATAAATACAATGTTTAATTAGTCATTGCTATTAAATTTTATTTACCTTTAAATATGCATGATGGATTCTGCTAGGTAATTTTCATACATTACCTTCTTCTTTATTTGACCTTGATGTGTTGGATTTTTTTCACGGCTTGATAAAATGTTCTTTTATTTATTCACTGACTTTTAACTCATCTGCCTGATAAAAAACACCTTAATTTATATCTTCATGTAAATTTTTCTTATAAATTTTATTTTTCTCCAGTCCAGGACCTAACTGACATCTGTGGTTGGATATATCATAAACATCTAAAATTTAGCAGGTCCAAAACTTATCTCTTGGTTTTCTAATGCAAAGCTAATCTAAACTTAGTTCCCCTTCCCCAGATTAGTATTAGTGTATCCTTGTCATCCTCCCTTTACCTGTTTTCACTTATCTAATCTATTAAATCTATCAATGTTGCCTTTGTTCTATATCTCAAGTCCACCTGTATTTTTCCATCTCAATTACCAATGACTTTGCCAAACCAACTGTAATTTTCTCTTTGGACTACTGCCTTGGAGTTCTAACTGATATATATGTCCATGGGCACTCCCCTCCCCACACACACACACCCCTCATTTATAGTAGCCAGAGTGATTTTTAAATAGGATAATGTCCATTTCCCTTTTGAGGTTTTTAAACCATAAGAAGAAGTAAATATTCTTTTTTATCCTACACATGATTCTATAGTCTGGCCTCTTGTTAAGCCCCAGCAATATTTCAAGCCATTGGGCAGTTTGGGAGTAGGGTTATTAAGAATGGGGTTGAGAGGAAGGTGTGCATTTTATTTCCCTTCTATTTCAATGGCTACCAAAATTTCAGGCAAATGATCCAACTTCAATAAATGTAAGAGTAAATGAGTAAGAGTCATCAAGAAACAATCTCACCTAGTCATATTGGTGGTGTTCTTTTATTTTATGTTTTCATTTAATTTTAAATTGTTTGGGTGGTGCTCTTTTAGTCATCATTTATGAGGATGATAGCAATGGCAAGAGTATAATGATGTCCATTCATAGAGTACATCACTCCTTTATTGTGCACAATAGCACTGAAGTCCGTGTTAGTTAATGTCTACACATAAAAACTAATAAGAAGTTAAATATAAATTACATGGCTATTGACAAAACTGAGATTTGCCCCACATTTAGTTGACTTCAATCTCTCGGTCTTAATGCCTTCTCTTAGCAAGAATTAAATCAGCACTTATGAAACCATAGTAATGTCAGAAAAAGTGTCAGAGTCAAGTTGTTTGTTCTTAACCTGAATGAGTCTGCTCATATTTATGAGTGTTTTTGAGCCTTGGAATTTTAGTCAGGTGACAGGAGTCATAGTTTAGTATCCACTTTTTGATTTATCTTCTTTTCAAGACAAAGTATGCTATATTTTGTTCTCAATATGTTTCAGTTTCTTTGAATATGTCCACAGAGTAGTAGAATTGTATTTGTGTTTTTTAAATATCATTTTTTAAAGAAGGAAAAAATATAAGTTCCAAACAGTTTTCAGGGAAGATTTACAGGAATTAAACTTTCTATGTGACTACCATTATAAAAAATAATAAGTTAAACTGTAACTATCAGTGTCAGTGAGTCTCTTTATGACAGACAGCATGAAGTGATGGAAAGAACCCAGACTTTACAGAAAGACAGAGTTGGGTTTAAATATTGCTCTGCTGCTTTTAGAGGTGTCAAGTTGTTCAATTCCTATCTTCTGTGAAGCTCAAATATCCTCATCTGTGAAACTGTAATATTAATACCTGTCAGGGTACTCTTAAAGGTCTGCAATGACAGTTTTTATTTCTTTTAAGTGGTCGCTTTCTTATTTTCTTGTGATGAGAACTTTTAGGATGTACTCTTTTAGCAATACTCAAATATACAATACAGTATCGTTAGCTATAGTCACCATGCTGTATACTGTTTTTATTATTATCACTTTTGTCATTATTATCAGCAGCAGCAGCATCAATAGCAGAAACCACAAACACTTTTCTGCTTTTATCTCAAAGTATATTCTGTATTTTGTTCTTTTTTAGTTTTTTTTCTTGTTATTGTTCTCTCAGGAAAATAGCAAAGGTGTTAAGATTTATTATATACTTTGCTTTCCCTTCTGGCCATCATTTATTGTACCACTGTTGTAAGTAAACAGCAAAATAAAATCTTCTATTATTAAATAAGACTCCACACAGATCCCACACAGTCTATACATGTTAGAAAAAAGACATGTCTCCTCTTCAGTTGCCCAGATTTGATCTTCCTCTATCAATCAATAGTTACCTGTATACACCATTCATTGATCTTAGACACATAACTTTAGTTAGATAGTATAAGAAGTCTACATTGTATACCAGATATGTGAAAACCTTTTTCAATTCTTTTAAAGAAAACCTTGTTATTTGGCCCTGTTACTGTTCATCTAACTCCTATATCCCTATGAGATAAATCTAATTAACACATGACAAACACAATTTTGAACTTGAACTAAAAAAATGCAATTAAAAGGTTTAAATACAAAAAAAAGTGAGTTGTGGTATTGAATGTAAATGACATCTTAATTGTAAAAATTTATCAGTCTGGATGAAATTAATGAAGCAAGAAATAAGATGAAAATCCAAAAGTTTGTATTCCTATGTTCAGTTGGCTGCCCTGAGTGAGCCCTAAAGAGGAATAAAAGCCAATTACAGCCATAAGTAATAATTTAGGATGTGCTACCATCAGAGAGTTATATGCAATAAAATTATATGATAAGGACTTTCTGAGCAAGCAGCACATTCAGTTGAATATATGTATGTGTGTTGGCATGTGAATGAATAGATTGTACGAAAATAATTAAAGTATTGGAGCTAGCGAATGGATATCATTATTTTTAAAATAACCACTTAAATGCCTTAAAATTCAAGGATGGAAATCTAGAACATAACTAAAAAATTCAAAATAGAAAACCCTTGGAAATTCTGAAAACTTCAGAAATTGTGTTGCTATTCAAAGCAAATGATTACAGCTACATTGGTAATGTAATGGGGTGCAGGGAGGGGGTCACCAAAAATAGAAAAGCATGTTCCCCATGAATCTTAACTGTGGGAAGAGGAAGCAAACAATTCAACTTTTGAATCACAATGACAAGTTAAAAGCTGTAATACTTCCCTGGACAAAGGCATATTTGACTTTAAGAGCATGCAGGAACTTGTGACACTGTTGGGGGAGCTTATATAGTGCCTGCACAAGAGACAGGAGTTGGATACCCCTGTGTCACTGAGAACTCTTGCCTTGACTAAAGTTGGCAGCAAAAAGAAGGTAAAAGATACAGGGTAATTGGCACCTCAAAAGTAGCACCTCATAAGAAGGGCTGGATATGAAGTCACATAAGAAGTTCTGGGCTGAGAGTTTTAGTGAGGGCAGGCTGAGATAGAAACAGGTAGTCATGAGGAAGAAGCCATGTAATAGGGGGATTTTGCCATATGCTCTGCAGTGAGCGAGAAGCTATTTCTGCTTCCCTGAGGGATTGCACTGTACAGGCTGGTGTAATAAGGAAGGAGGCATGTGGTCTGTAGTGAGATAGCAGCCATGCTGGCTGAAAGAGAGGAGGAAGAAGCCATGTAGGAGGAAAGTTTGTAAGGAGAGAGCTGATGCAGCTGTGTGGGAACCTGCCTGACCAAGCATGGATTTGTGGGAGGTGCTTGGAGCTGAACTGAACTGTGACCAGGCATGCAGACTTTTGCTTCTCTTAAGGATGTGTGGAAAAGCTACTCTTTGGGGCCTCCCTGGACTCCACCATGATTCAGTGTAACACTGTACTTATTTCCCTGAACTATTATATGGAGTCTGAGGACAGCGTACCCCAGATCCTGAAGGAGAGAGCTGCTATGAGAGGATGACGACTCTGAAACCCAGGAGATCACCTTCCAGAGGAGATTGACTGCTTGCACAGCCAGCTGAAGAACCGATAAGGATATGGGGAACTTCTGGGCACATTTTTGGCTTATAGCCTGATGGGGACAAAGGGAAGTGCTGGGTCTTGTGGGAGAACAGGGATCTGAGCAAGAGCACTCCCAGTCCCCCTGAGTTTGGAATCCTATAAATAAAAGCCTGTTTCCTTCAACACCAATTGTTGGGTCACACATCAGGGCACCACATGGATGAGCCTCAGTTTGCTTGGTTACAATAATATGAGGAATTTTCTACATGTATGGTGATATAATACCTCATTCAGGGAAAAAAAACCATGATCACCCTTCTACCTCCCATATTATAAGAAAATGTCTACATTTAAATCTTTAAAAAGCACTGTGCTAATAAGGACTATGAAATTACTGTTTATAAAAAATCTATATAATTTTTTTAAATAAGCAAAAGTAGATTTTCTGAAAATTCATTTTAATCATGATACATTAGCATAATTTACATACAAATCCACAAAATGATCTGATGTTGCGACAGGTAACCTTCTAAAATGTCTCCGAAAGATCCCTGCCTTCTATTATTCACACTACTGTGAAATCCCTTCTTGCTGTATGAGTAAGACCTACTGATTGCTTCTAATGATTAGAATAAAACAAAACTTTAATTTCTGAAATAAGTTTATAAAAGACTGTAACTTCTGTTTTCTGGCACCTCTTACTCTTCTTGTGTGCTTGCTCTGATCAATCAAGCTAGGGATGTTCTCATGGTAGGGAATTGAAGGTCGCCTTTTTCCAACCATCTGCAAGGAATAAAAGCTCTAAAACCAAAAAGCCTTTGAGAAATTCATTCCTACCAACCACTGCTTAAGTTTGGAGGCAGACTCTCCCTATTCAAGCTTTTTTATGAGAGAGTAGCCCTGATTAACACCTTAATTAAGCAGTCTTTTGAGAGACTTTATTTTTTATTTATTGATTTGAGAGAGAGAGAGAGAGAGAGAAATGTTGATTTGTTGTTCTACAAATTTATTCATTCATTGGTTGATTCTTGTGCGTGCCTTGAGTGAGGATCAAACCTACATCCTTGGTGTAACAGGATCATGCTCTAACCAACTGAGATAACTGGCCAGAGCCTGGGAGATTTTAAAACTGAGGATTCAGTTAAGCTCTACTCAGAATTATGATTAGCACAAAGTATGAAATAGAAACAAAATGAGTCGCTCATAGCCACTAAGTTTTTGGGAGCAGTTTATCATGTAGAAATAAGTAACTAACAAAATTTTAGAATATCTCATTTTAAAAAGTTGATGACTCAGTGTTAAAGTGTTGCAGAAATCAGTTACTCGGTAGGAATTAAACTCAGTAAGTTGATTGAATGATCATGTACCAGAGTGCTATTAATTAAACAATGATGTTATTATAAAACAAAAAAAAATGTGATCATCAAATACATAAACAATTTTTTAAAGTTGACTTTCTTTTGTTTGAAAACTGGGTTGCTGACTTCTTTCTTTGTGCACATTCTTGGAAGATATATTAGTCTAGCAGTCTTAATCTCTGAAAACAAAAACAGAAAGTGCTTTTAGTCCAAACCTCTGCTCATGAAAAGCTTTCATAATGTATTGCTCCACTTTCCTGGCTTTATAAATATAGTACGGGGAACCCACCTCCCTTCTTTTGATGGCTTTCATGCAATGCCTCAGCTGTTACTTTGAAAATGGATTCCCACTCTGCAATAATTTGGATGTAGAAAGTGAAAGAAACAATAAGTAGGCACGCAACCTAAAATATCTACTAAAATATTTTTTGAAATAAAATATTAGACTTTGATTACTTTCTTCTGATTTAAATTTTTTGTCTACTTCAAGTATATAACAATAATAAAATGATACCAAACACTGTGAATTCAGAGGTTCCCCCTCTCTCTCTCTTTCTCTCTCTCTCTCTCTCTCTCACACACACACACACACACACACTCCAGAAAGTATCCAGCCATGCACTATGAAAAATGGACATTCATTGAAGAAGATATAAGATACAAGAAACATTGTACATAGGACAATGATGACTCATTCCCCTTCCAAGTAGGTAACTTCAAACTTCACACAGTTCTCCCAGCATCATTAGCAACCACAGCACTAAGAACAATATTCCTTCTGCTCTGGTAGCAGAAGCTGCAGAATGAATTTAGCCATGACAGGCTTCATACCAAGATCCCATGTCGAAAACTCACATGGTAGTTTTTGGAGTCCCCAGATCAGCTTCTAGTTCTTGTATTGTCAGTCACTGATCTCTGTTGATTGTAGCCCATACACGTTCAACATTCTCAGATGTTCTCTTTGTTGCGGGTCTTCCAGAACATGGATCATTTTCAACAGATTCTCGATTGTCATTGAAGCATTTGTGCCACAATTTTACTTGCACTGCACTTATTGCATCATCTCTGAAAGCCTCTGGAATCATCCAGATAATGTCCTCATAGCAATTTACAAGCTTAATACAAAATTTGATGCAAATTTGTTGCTCTACTCGCTCAGTCATTTTGAATGCGATGGCCACACAGTACACATGCTCACTCAATGGTATGTACTGATCCCACTGACTAGTACAGTGAAGTCATCATTGTTCGTGTATGGGCATTCCAGTGCACTCACCCTGACTGCCAGGTTACATCAATAACTCAAAAACTGTTCTCACTATATTAACAACAGTTGGACTTTTTCCAGACAGATCTTGTATTTGTAATTTTCTATATTAATTGTTTAAAATTTGTATTACTACTATTCCTTCATTTTTTCAAAGGCTTTTGGGGAAAAATACTCTTCTTTTTCCATATTATAATCTAGAATACTTTCTCAGTTAATCAATATTTTCCTTAGTTATTATACCATTGAATTACAGATATATTAAAATGGAAGACATATAACATGACAAATTAAAAAAGCATGTGAGTCAACTTTTTATTTTTTTCAATGTGGAAGATGCCACTTCTATTTGTAAAAGACTCATTATACTTAGCTTAGAACTTTCAAATAAAATGCATGAATTTATACTCCAGTTCTACATTTAAGATTTTACCCTAATGGTAAAAATGCTAAGCCAAATAACTGTGAAATATGAGTAAAAATTGTGAATATGGTTATCTGTATAAGAGGTAGGGAAAAAAACCCCACCAGATTGTATTTGGTACCCCAGATGGAGTTTGCTACTGTGGAAATTAGAAAAACAAAACCTTTGACATCCATGTTAGAAAACATAGATATGGACATTATTCTAATTACCATGGAACCCTAATCTGTTGATTTAATTTTTATTTTTTGGATTATTATCACATCTAATTATATTCTTACAGGTTTGTTCTCATACCAACAAAGATTTAACAACAAATTTACAACAATCTAATAATTAAGTTCTACTTCTCTCCACTCCCTTCTCATTTTTACAGCAAGATGAGTTATAAAATAGCATTTTTATTATTAAATGGTCAAGGAAACCCTATGTAGGTACTGTATATATATGCTAGTGAAGAGATCTTATTCTTACGGTTTGTTTTATTTAATGCTCCACCAAAGTAGCTTATTTTTCTTGACTAAGAAGTACTAAGAAGTTCAGACTAACTGTAAAAAGAATTTATTAATACATCAATGTATTCCAGTTGAGGGTCACTACTATCAACTCAGGCTCAAATTTTTCACCCTGTGAACCAGAAAATAAAACATTAAATCTCCATTTGTTATCACAGCTTGCAGCTGGAGTTTATTTGTGAGATACTCCAAGTCTACAAATGAATTCTAACTCGATATTCTAACGTTAATACTATACAAAATTTCTTGCAGAAAGAAATAATAAGTTTTTTAAATGTTTATGCTGTTGGAGTTATAATTATGCAAAAGAAATTCTCAATTTTGTTTTAAACATAATTATTTGTTTGTAACCTTCATGAAGCTGAATTTAAAGAAACAGTCTAATAGATAAAAATAAATAAGACTGATATGATTTTAAAGCAGTCTTCTCATCAAGAGTACATCCTTAATGTAAAGCAAAACTTCTTGACAATAACTGGGAAAGTATGGAGGATTAAGAAATAAGTGTAGCAAGGACAAATCCTTTACCATTAATTATCATAAGAATAAAGAGAAATTGAAAACACTTTATAATTATGTATATCTTCTTTCATTAATTTTATTTATATTAGAAATATTTGGAAGTTAATGACCAGAGAATTATAGAAAATTACCATAAAAATAGTTCCATTATGCCTAGGAATACAAGAAAATTCTGTCATTTTTAAAAAAACTTTTTATTGTGGAACTATTTCTTCACATCGATAAAAGTCTTGCTGCTATAGCACATTTCTTATTAGATATAGTCCTTATCACAAGGCAAACAAAGTTTTATTGAAACAATTCTTTATAAGATGGCACAATGTCTATTCTATGGCAGCATCAATTTACTATTCTGGAAAGATTGACTTGGAATTTTAATATTTTACTATTTATTTTAAAAACTTATCCAATGGCTCTAGTTTACCTTTAAAATTGTTATTTTTTATTCCCTTTTAAGAGTAAGCAATTTCATTTTTTTAGAGCATTAGTCTTGCAAAAATTAACTTCAAATGGGATTATTTTGCTAGCCTTCAAGCACCTTGTCACATTGTGTTTACTTTGGGGGCTGCTGCCTTATACTACAATGTGCATTTGGTTGTGATGGATAGCTATTCACAAATAGAAGGAAAAGAAACTAAGGTCCTATGATGGTGTCAGTGATACGAGAGTTGGAACTGTAGCTAGACTAGGGGATGCATCTGTTTTCCTATTTTTTATCTTTTTGAGCAAAAAAGAGCAGGAATCAGGTCTAAAAAGGTCAGAGTTGATGGCAATGGTTGGACCTCTGTTAAAAGCTCATTCAAGTGAGTAGATTTATTTTTCTCTCTCAATCAATCCCTCTACCACTACCACCGTTTTCTGACCTCTCACTTCTTTTCTGTAAGAATATTTCACAAGAAAATGTCCAGAACTCACACTATCAAAGGAGACCAAACCTCTCTTCTCCCAATGTAGTTGGGATACCAATTTTCTAGGTTTAGTCTTGTCAGATGAGGGTCTTCTAATATTCCTTTTTTATTGCCTTTTTTTCCCCATGTAACTTGCTTTGTATGGAAATTTCCAAAAGTCTGTCTTGAATTTAGTAAGGAAAGAAGCCTATTAGATTTGAAACCACAGTATTCATAATCCAAACCAGGACACTTTTGTGAGTCAAAGGAACACTGTTAATAATTATGCTAGGAAATGAGACAAAAATCAAGAACATATGCACTAAACATGTTTTAGAGTCTTTCAAGTCAGCCTAGTTCATCACAATTTTATAATTGTTTTTGCACTACTTCCTATGCATCTGTCTACATTATGAACCTCACAGCAGCTGAAGATGATGGTCTGGGCAATATTTTAAATAAAGTAAAGCGAATGAGCTCTGAAATAGCATGGTATTCAAATATCTCACCCTCTTAACAAATGAGTGACTTATTTAACTTTTCTTTCCCTCAGTTTCATCTATAAAATGAAAGTAACATCAGTATGTATTCCTCAGGAAGGTTAAGTGAATCACTGAGTCTTGTATAGCCAGCCCAGCATTCAGTCTGCCTTAGTAAATGGTTGATGTGCAATTGAAAAAATGTGCATTTTGCTGTTGTTGGGCAGAGAGTTCTCTAAATGATCATTAGGTCAGGTTGGCTTATAGTATTGTTCAAATCTTCTATATGCTCACTGATTTTCTGTCTGCTTGTTCTATCAATTGCTGGGAGAGGAGTGTTGAAATCTTCACCTATAATGTAGACATGTCAGTTTCTAATTTCAGTGCTAATTTTGCTTCATGTAGGCTTCAAGTTCTTTTGTGAGGTACATACACATGTAGGACTGTTATGTGTTTTTCATGAATTGTACCTCATAGCATTAATAAATTTTCATTTTATCTCAGAAAACAATCCTTATTCTGTACTCAACTTTGTTATTAACATATCCCCTTCATCTTATCATTAAAGTTTGTTCTATTTTTTCCATCTTTTTGTTTTTAACTTGTATATTTATATTTAAAAATAGGTTTCTGATAAGTAGCATATAGTTGACTTTTGTACTTTTATCCAAACTGACATACTCTGTCTTTTATCTGGAGTATGATTCTATTAGATTAAAAATAATTACAGATATGTTTTGGTTAATTATGTCACTGATCTTCCTATGTGTCCCATTTTTCTCATTTCTTGTTTTTTTAAGTTTACTTAAGTACTTTTTATTATTTTACTTTGTTTACTGTTTCATGTTAACTATACTCTTCCTATTTTTCAGCAGTTGCCCTGCAGCTTCCAATATATACTTAACTTATCAGTCTAGATTTAAATAGTATTACTCCATTTTATGTAACATTATTTATACCTCCAACATACACGTTACTTTGATATAATGTATAAGCCCTAAAATACATTGATTTTGGTTTTCCTTTAAATAATTATCTTCTTAAAAGACTAATAAAGGAAAAACTTTTAAATTTATCCACATATTATACCATTCTAGCATTATTCAATGTATTCCATAAATACAAGCTTTTAACAAAAACTTTCGTATACATTTCTTTTTTATTTGAAGTTATTTAATTTTTTTCAACTTGGGAGAGAGAGAGAGACTGATTTGTTGCTCCACTTATTCATTCATTCATTGGTTATTCTTGTATGTTCCCTGACCAGGGTTCAGACCCATAACCTTGGTATGGTGGGGGCAGCAGAGAGAGGTATGGGGAGAGAGAGATAGAAAGAGATACAAATTTGTTGTTCCACTTATTAATGTATTCATTGGTTGATTCTTGTATGTATGCTGATGAGATATCGAACCTGCATCCTTGGCACATTAGGATGACACTCTAACTGACTTGAACAATTTTAGGCTATTCTTTATATATTTTTCTCTGTTCTCCTTTGCACACTCCAATTACATATATATTTGCTCACTTGAATTTTTCCCATAGAACACCTGTGATCTAATATTTCCCCCAGGTTTTATTCTTGGAGAATTTCTATTTCTATACCTTTATTCTACTATTTTTCTTATATAATATCTAACCTGCCACTGATCTCATCCAGTGTATTTTTTATCTCAGGTAGTGTAGTTTTTAACACTAATAGTGTGACTTGGGTCTTTTTAAAAGTCTTACTTGTTTCTACCTTACACACTATATCTTCTTTCTAAGTCAACAGTTCTAAGGCACAGGTAATTCTACCCACTTAGGGGACTCTGGCAATAACTGGATATATTTTTTATTGTTGCAATGCAGGGAGGGAGTACTAACTTTTAATGGTAAAGGCCAGGGATGTTGCTAATTTTGTACACTGCTCAGAACAGATCAAAGCACCCACAAAAATAAAAAATAATAATTGTAATTTACTAAGATGTCAATAGAATGGAAGATGAGAAATCCTACTCTAGCCTTAAACATATGGAATACAGACAAAAGAACTGTGTTTGTCTCTTTCCCTATTACCTATTAAGAATGTCATTTTGGACTTAGTTTTCTAAAATTAATTATTTTTTTAATCTTTATTGTATATTTTCCATACCATTTAGTCCCCTTATAATCCCTTTCTCCCAGCAATCACCACACTGTTGTCCATGTCCATGAGTCCTTTTTCTTTTTCACTCAAAACTTCTACCCTGAACCACACACCCCCAGCTGTCATCCTGCTTTCCACCTGAGTCTATTCCCATTTTCCTTGTTAGTTCAGTTTGTTTATAGGATTTCACATATGAGTGAAATCATATGGTGTTTTTCTTTCTCTGACTGGTTTATTTCATCTAGCATAATGTTCTCTGGGTAATTCCATGCTGTTGCAAAGGGTATAAAAATTTTCTTCTCTTCTGTGGCCAAGTGGTATTCCATTGAGTACATGTCCCATAGTTGTTTTATCCACTCATCTACTGATGGACAGTTGAGCTGCTTCCATATCTTGGTGATTGTAAATAACAGGGCAATGAACATAAGGATGCTTATGTTCTTTCAAATTAATGTTTTGAATTCCTTCGGATATATTGCCAGAAGTAGGATAGCTGGGTCAAATGGAAGAGCCATTTTTAATTTTTTGAGGTATCTCCATACTGCATTCAACAGTGGCTGCACCAATCTGCATTCTCACAAAGAGTGCCAAAGTTTTCCACTTTCTCCATGTCTTCAATAGTACTTATTGTTTGTTGATTTATTGATGATAGCTATTCTGACAGGTGTGAGATGATATCTCATTGTAATTTTAATTTGCATTTCCCTGATGCTTAGTGATGTTGAGCATCTTTTCATATGTCTATTGGCCATCTGTACGTTCTCTTTGGAGAAGTATCTATTCAGTCCTTTGTCCATTTTTAATTGGGTTGTTTGCTTTTTGGTGTTGAGTTTTGTAGGTACTTTATGGATTTTGGATATTAACCCTGTTCCAGATCTATAGGTGAGTATGTTCTCCAATTCTGTGGGTTGTCTTTTTATTTTGTTGATGATTTCCTTTGCTGTTCAAAAACTTTTTAGTTTGAAGTAGTCCCTTTTGTTTACTTTTTTTCTTTTGTTTCTCTTGGCTGAAGACATATATCTGATAAAATATTGCTATAAGCAATGTCTGAGATTTTACTGCGTATATTTTCTTTTGTTTTAAGATTTTATTTATTTATTTTTAGAGAGGGAAGGGAGGAAGAAAGAGAAAGAAACATCAATGTGCAGTTACTGGGGGCCGTGGCCTGCAACCCAGGCATATGCCCTGACTGGGAATAGAACCTGCGATGCTTTGGTTTGCAGCCTGCGCTCAAGCCACCAAGCTACACCAGCCAGGCTACTGTGTATATTTTCTTCTAGAATTTTTATGGTTTCAGGTCTAACTTTTAAGTCTTTGATCCATTATGAATTTATTCTTGTGTGTGGTGTTAGAAGGTGGTCTAGTTTCATTTTTCTGCACATATCTGTCCAATTTTTCCAACACCATTTATTGAAAAAACTGCCTTCATCCCCTTGTATGTGCTTGTTTCCTCTGTCAAATATTAATTGACTATTAAGGTGTGGATGTATTCCTAGGCTTTCTGTTCTGTTCCACTCATCCATGTGTCTGTTTTATACCAGTACCACACTATTTTGATTACTGTGGCCTTGAAGTGCAATTTCATATTAGATAGTGTGATTCCTCTAACTTTGTTGTTTTTCTCGGGATTTCTGTTGCTATGCAAGGCCTTTTGTGGTTCCATATAAATTTTTGAAATATTTGTTCTAGTTCTGTGAAATGTGTCATTAGAATCTTGATAAGAATTTCATTGAATCTATAAATTGCTTTGGGTAGTATGGGATTTTTAATGATGTTAATTCTTCCTATCCATGAACACGGCATGTGCTTCCACTCATTTGTATCTTCTCCAATTTCTTTCTTCAGTGTCTATAAATTTTACAAGTACAGGTCTCTTACATCCTCTGTTAGGTTTATTTCTAGGTATTTTATATATATATAAATATATATATATATTGCATCAGTTGTGAATAGGATTTTTTTCTTAAATTCCCTTTCTGTTAGTTCATTATTGACATATAAAAATGCCACTGATTTCTGGATATTAATTTTGTATCCTGCTAATTTGGTGAATTCCTTTATTAGTTCTAGTAGTACCTTAGTGCAATCTTTGGGCTTATCTATATAGAGTATCATGTCATCTGCAAATTAAGACAGTTTTACTTCTTCCTTTCCAATTTGGATGACCTTTATTTCTTCTTTTTGTCTGATTGCTGTGTCTCAGACTTCCAGTACTATGTTGAATAAGAGGTGAAAATGGACATTCCTGTCTTGTTTCCGATCTTAAGGGGAATGTTGGTAGTTTTTGCCCATTGAGTATGATGCTGGCAGTGGGTTTGTCATATGTGGCCTTGATTATATTTAGGCACATCCCCTCTAATCCTAGCTTGCTAAGAGTTTTTATCATAAATGTGTGCTGGGTTTTATCAAATGTTTTTTCTGCATCTATTGATGTAATTATGTGGTTTTTATCTTTCATTTTGTTTATGTGATGAACCCATTTATTGATTTGCTCATGTTGTACCGAACTTGCATTCCCTGACTACATCTCACTTGATTATGGTGTATGATTTTTTTATGTATTGCTGTATTTGGTTTGCTAATATTTTGTTGAGGACTGTAGTGTCCGTGTTCATCAAGGATATTAGCCTATCGTTTTCTTTTTTTCGTAGTTACTTTATGTGGTTTTGAAATTAAAATAATGTGGGCTTCATAATATGAGCTTGGAAACCTTCCCTCATTTTGAATTTATATGAAATAGTTTGAACAGCAGAGGTGTTAGTTCTTCTCAGAATGTTTGTTAGAATTCACCTGTGAAGTCATCCAGTCCAGGATTTTTGTTTGTTTGTTTTGTTTTTAACTATAGCTTCTATTTCACTGGATATAATAACCTGTCCAGATTATCTGATTCTTCTTAATTTAGTTTTGGAATATTATATGTTTCTAGGAATATATCCATTTCATCCAGGTTGTCCAGTTTGTTGGCATGTAATTTTTCATAATATTTTATTACAATCCTTTTCATTTCTTTGGTGTCAGTTATGTCTCCTGTTTCATTTCTGATTTCATTTATTTGAGTGCTCCCTTTTTATTCTTGATGAGTCTGTTTAAAGCTTTTTCAATCTTGTTTGTGTTTTCAAAGATTAAGCTCTTGGGTTCACTGATATTATGTATAGTTTTTAAAATACTCCATTTATTTCTTTTCTGATCTTTATTATTTCCTTCTTTCCACTCACATTGGACTTTATTTGTTGTGTTTTTAAGTTCCTTTAAGTGTAAAGTTAGATTATTTATTGGAGCTTTCTCTCTCTCTCTCTCTTTTTTTTTAGATAGGCCTGTAATGCTATGAATTTCCCTCTTAGGATTGCTTTCCTAGTGTCCCACAGTTTTTGGATTGCTTTGTCCTCATTTTTATTTGTTTCAAGATATTTTTTTATTTCTTCCTTGGTCTTGTTGTTGACCCATTCATTGTTCAATAACATGTTAGTTAGCTTTCATGTCTTTGCATGTTTTTCAGTGTTTTTCTTGCGACAGAATTCTTGTTTCATAGCATTGTTGTCAGAGAAGATGCTTGTGTGATTTCAATCTTCTTAAATTTGTTGAGTCTTGTTTTGTGTCTTAACATGTCATGTAACCCAGAAAAAAATTCCATGTGCACCTGAAAAGTGTGTATATTCTGCTGCTTTGGGGTGAAATGCTTTGAAGATATCAATTAAATCCATTTGATCTAGGGTGTCATTTAAAGCCATTCTTTCCTTGTTGATTTCCTGCCTGGAAGATCCATCCATTGAAGTCAATGGGGTTTTAAAATCCTTGGCTATGAGTAAATTTCTGTTGATCTCTCCCTTTATGTCCACCAACATTTGCTTCACATATTTAAGTGCTCTTATGTGGGTGTGTAAATATTTACTAGGGTTATATATTTTTGTTGGGTTGTTCCTTTTGTCATTATGTAGTACCCTTCTTTGCCTCTTACTATATTTTTGGTTTTAAAGTCTATTTTGTAGATATAAGTACTGCTGCCCCAGTTTTTTTCCCTTTCCATTTATGTGAAATATCTTTTTCCATCCTCTTACTTTCAGTCTGTGTGTATCTTTCAATTTAAGATGGGTCTCTTGGAGCTGTCATATATGTATTGGTTTCGTTTCCTTACCCATTCAGCTACCCTGTGTCTTTTGGTTAGAATGTTTAAACTATTTACATTCAAGGTAATTATTAATAGATGTATATTTAGTGTTATTTTATTATTAGACTACTTTCCTCTTTCTTTTCCTCTTTTTATTTTTCTTTTTAAAGCAAGTCCTTTAACATATGTTGCAGTACTGGTTTAGTGTTAACAAACTCTTTAGCTTTTTTTTTTTTTTTGTCTGGGAAGCTCTTATTTCTCCTTCAATTTTAAATGATAGGCTTGCTGGGTAAAGTAGCCTTAGTATAGGTTCTTGCTTTTCATCACCTTCAATATTTTACACCACTCCTTTTTGACCTGAAATGTTTCTGTTGAAATCAGATGACAGTGTAACTGGTGCTCCCTTGTAGGTAACTACTTGCTTTCCTCATACAGATTTTAGGATTCTGTCCTTGTCTTTAAGCCTTGTCTTTTTTATTACGATGTGTCTTGGCATAAAATTCTTTGGGCTCAACTTGTTTCAGACTCTTTGAACTTTCTGAACTTGTGTGTATCTTTCCTCCACCAGATTAGAGAAGTTTTCAGTCATTATTTCTTCAGATAGGTTCTCGAACCCTTGCTTGCTCCTTATCCTTCTGGTATTCCCATGATGTGAATGTTGTTATGCTTCATGTTGTCCAAAATGTTTGTTAAGTGCTCCTCCTTTTTTATATTCTTTTTTCTTTTGCTGCTCTGCCGGGGCATTTTTTTCTCCCTTATCTTTCAAATCACTGATTCGATCCTATACTTCAACTAACCTACAGCTCCTTCCTTACAGTGTATTTTTTATTTCAGATATTGAATTCTTTATTTCTGATTGGTTCTTTTTTTATCATTTCTATGTCTTTTTTTCATGCTGTTGAGTATCCTTATGATCATTACTCTACATTCTCTATCTGATAAATTTCTTGAGTCCTTTTCATCCAGTTCTTCTTCTGGAGAATTCTCTTGTTCTTTCATTTGAGGTCTATTTCTTTGTGTTCCCATATTGACTACTTTTTTGTATTTGTTTCTTTATATTAGATAGATCTGCAAAGACTCTGCTGTAGACTTTTATTGATGCTGCTATGACTGGCTTCTGGGCAACCTGTTGGGAGCTACTATCAATTCACAGTGTGTGGCCTGTTTGTACGCAGGAAGAACCAGGTGATGCACCAAGGCTGGCTTTTACTGGGACTGTGCCTGGTGGGGGTGGGGGGAAGAGGGCGTGAACTGAAGTCTCCTAGAGCTCCCAGAGATCAGCTTCAGCTGTTAAACTAATCAAGCTATAATCAGTAGCCAGGCTTAAGCTTCGTAGGGTTGGGTGGAGCAATTCCTGAAGGTGGGGCTACTGATTCTCCTCAGGCTGATACCTCTTGGAGGGGAGTACTATGCCTGAGAAAGATGGCTTTTGCAGTATGGGGAATGACTCAGCACAGGGATCCTGTCAGCTGTTCCTTCATTTCTCTCCCCAGAGCCGCCAACCCCAGACTCTCCTCAAGTGTCTCTAGACCACTATACCCTCCCTCTGCCAGAGACCAGGGTAAGTGTTTCAAATGAAATTTTGTTCATTTGCCTTCTAAGAGGCTCTCCTCATCTCCAGCCATCTCTCCCTGGCAGATAGAAACCCTGCTGCTTTTCACAGATGGATGTTATTTGGGTTCCTTTCCTGGTTCTGATGCCATAGGTTGGGAGACCACTTGGGGAGCCCATTTTGGGGTCTATAAATCATCCTTCTGAGGGGGAAAACCCTGGCTGCTGAAATTTTCCCCTGGAACTTTAACAGCCACCTATGAAAGCTCAGACAGTCCTTGCCTTCTCTGCACTCCCTACCAGTCTCGTTGTGGTGAAGTATTTTCTTCTCTCTGTATATGGTTATAAGTCTTCTGTCCAGCTAGTATCAGTCAATTATTCAGGATGGTTTCTCTACAATTTAGTTGTATTCCAGATTAGTCCTGGTAGGAGGTTAGTGTAGCTTCCAATTACTCCTCTCCCATCTTGGACTTCTCTTGGACTTTTTCTTTTTTGATTGCTGAATTCTACTGTGTTGCTACTTTACATGACTAATAGTTTTTTCTTAGACACTAGCCATTGTAAATTTTTTTTTCTTTTTGGTCCCTGGATAGTATTGTATTCTTTAAAATATTGATCTTGTTCTGGGACAATAAGTTACTTGGAAACAATATAATTATTTCAGGCCTTGCTTTTTTGCTTTGCCAAGTAAGAGTCATTTTTTAAAATTCCTTAAGCAAGACCCATATTAATTGTGAAATAATTCTTTGTGAATTATGAGGCTTACTCTCTGGCTGTTGAAAAATGGTACCAATGGTTCTGTTCTGGGCACTATTCCCTCAGTTCTTTCACATCCTTCTGGCCTCACACAGTTTTCTCACATAGAGTACTAATAGGTAATCAACTGAATACCTAAGTGGTATTCTCTGCACACCCCAGAGTTCTCCATATATGTGTCTCTTGCTCATTTGGTATTCTCTATGAAATCTCTATCTGTCTTAAAACCCCTGAACTCCCAGCTCTATTTCCTCAATTCAAGGAAGCTCTTCCCGAGCATCTTCCCTGCACTGTGACCTGGAAAATTTCTCTTGGCAGTAACTAAAAAAAAAAAAAAAAAAGGTCCACCTAGTTTGTTCTCATATCTCATGGATTATTGTCTAATGTTCTTTCAATGCCTAATGTTCAATGTCCTAAAGGTTGTTGTTTTATATTTTTCATTTTAGGATATTGTGAATATTTTATATTGGGTGTTTACTTTTGTTACCTTCCTTTAAATCAGCTTCATTATCTAGGCAGCTAAGTTACTAATAGATTAGCTTGAGATTTAAAATCAAACTGTGTTTTCAAACATGTTCCCAGGTTTTGTTAGGGCATGTCTGGAGTCATCTGTATTCTAGGGCTAATTTAGCCTGATTATTAAAGAATAACACTTCTAAGTCTCCACTGAATGCTTCACATATCCAACAAGGTTTTGCCACTCTTACTGTTTAGAACTTAAATGTCTTCTAGCCTTGTGTGAAATATGGGAAATATGTACCTTGCACTTTTTCGGTAAATAGTTCATTGTTTTCCTGGCCTTGCTGAGTTTCATCCTCTCTATACACAGGTTAGTGTTCAAAGACTCGAGAGCATTTTCTAGAGCACATTCTCTGCATGCTTTCTGCCTATGTAGAATCTTGTCCTGTAAAATGTACTTATCTCTACTTTTTTTCAATTCCAATTTCTCTGTCCTCAATTCATTAAGACCACTGTGTCCTGACTTTTCTTAGCTTGTCCTGAATCAGAAAGTGCTTAAAGGCAGAGACTTGGGACAATATTAGAGATCACCTGTTTTTCTCTTTTAGCAGGGAGAAATACAGTCCTGTGCTGCCTGTTGTACAACATTTGAAAACAATGTTGTTATACATTTTGTCCAATTTTCCAGTTGTTCAGAGAGAAGGTTTCAGAGGCAGTCCAAATTATTCCAAAATGAAAATAAAACCTGAGATATTGAGAGTGTGTATGTGTTAACACATATCAAGTGCTTATAATCAGGAAATGTTAATTCCACTTAGCTTCCATCTTTTGCTACACTTTTTTTTTTTTTTTTTGGTGGTTGTGGTTTGCATTATGACCTCCAGGAGGGTCAGGCTTTACTCAATATTCTAAGCTCCTTTCTGACATATATGTTATTAGGACATGTCTGATATTATTCACTTCATCTAGAAAGGCCTTCCCCCAGCCATTATACTATACTTGCTCCAAGTGACTCCAAGTCATACTTTTCACTTATATTTCACCTTAGATGTAATTTTCTCAGAGATGTGTTTTTTGACACTACACTCACAGTCTGACTTCAGTGCCTCTTTATACTATTTTCTGGAAACAAAATTTTTGGTTAAAGCGATCCTCAGTTTTTAATGACATAATTTTATATGATTATGTGATTAATAAATTTCTCCCTAAAATCAATATTTGATGGGGTCTCAGATGTAATTCCAAATAACATAAATTTAAATGAAGTGAGGAATACTACCCTCATTTGCTCATTATTGATTCTAAGTGTCTGTTAAAGTCCTGGGCACAAAGAATGTGCTAAATAAAAACTTAGTTGAAGGAATGAATTTATGAATTCACTTTGTCATTCTTCTAGGAATATATTTTTTTCTTCTTTGTACTTGACAGTAAGCAAAAGAAGCAAATGCATTTATCATATTTACCTGAAAATAAAATTCAGTGAAACAAAATAAAATGCATTTTATAGATTATTTATTATTCCTTAGTCTTTTAAGTAGGTCTTATTTCTCCTAATGAAAGATACTTTTCTCAGTAAACATAATTTCATCATTTCTCCAAATGAAATAAGAAACAGCATCAACAAAAAGAAAAACATCAAAACCCTTTGAAATAGTTTAAAATAAATAAATCTCCAGTTATCCAGGAAATACCAAAGGACACAAACAAATTTAAACTAACTTAATACCTTTCCATATTTGAACATATTTCATATGGGATTTTCCTTTAAAGTTAGTTACAAATTTTCCTAAATTAACCAAGAAGATCCCCTGTCTCAAGGTAAAAAGTCCTTATGGGAAAATTTTAGCTCCAACTAGGAAAACCTTCAAAAAGAAAGTGAAGCACACAAAAACATTAAAGACACTTAAAATTAATGCACCATAAGAATCCAACCCCAAACTTCTGTAAGTGGTTGACATATACTTAGGATACAGAAAACTAGAAATGATAATACTCCTGTGTACCTGTATAACATGCTACAGGACCAGAAACAACAAGTACGCCAATCTACAAAATAACAATATCTCTTAAGCATAGAGTCAGAAGCCAACCCCCTAACTTGAAACCTAAGGAAAAACAGATGCTTCCAAAAAGAGACTGACTGCAAATTCTTGTCTTTCTGAGGCAGATGTCATATAAGAATGTTAAGAAGAATTCAGCTAAACTTTTTAAAGAACTGCTAATTTTCATGTACTACCCTTAGAGTATGAACTGAAAGGAATTTGACCCCACTTTTATGTTCATCTTCATGGTGTGGACATTTTTTTACAAGAAAAATTAGGGGCATGAAAAGATATCTGATGTAGGTCTAGAGATGTTAATGGCAGCCTCTGGGGAGCAAGGTGCATAGCTCTGCTCAGACCCTTGTCACCTATTTCCCTAACAGAACAAGTAAACATTTAAAGCTTCTAAAAAAAAACATAGCAAAACATTCATTCTTAAAGCACAGGTGAAGACTCTGTACAATTGGAGGAAGGGAACACAATAGAACTTTCTATCCCTGGGAACAGAAAGAAAAATGTCCTCAGTCTAGACTGTTAGAGATCCTCTAATGGGGAGTGGCAGCATCATTCAGAAGGTCCCTGTCCTGAAATCCAGAACACATGCCTGCCTTAGCCTTAGGATGAATCAAAACAACTAAATGTGACCCACTTTTCACCAGCTTCCCACACCACTAGCCAGGCTAGTAAGCCTCCAGTAACAAATAACAGTAGTGTATTGGTAGAAGGGAAAAAATCCTGGAATGAGACTTCCTTAGAGATGCAAGTTCAAAGAGAATACCTAACCCTGCACCACACTAGCACCAATCATAAACACTAAGTCATCTAGAAAAATTGAAGAACATGATTCATTGAGAGTAAGCAAAGCAACAACAAAATCCAAGCCCAGATAAACTATTTACTAGATTGCTTTAACCCTCCCACACTGCATTCCTCTCAGAGTACAAGGTGTGCCTGCTTCAGGTAGATACTACTTACTTCACTGCACGCTTACCTCACATTACAGGTCTAGTAAGACATGATATTTGGCCATTTTCTCACATACATAACACCTACTTCAATTTCTATCATCTACACAAGATGCCCAACTATTAACTAAAGTTATGACTCAAAAAAAGCAAAAATAGATACAACAACAACTACACTCTGTCAAAAAAATTGAGCAATCAATCAAACCTGACTGAAATATAACACAGTAGGAATATCAGTTAATTTGAAATTAGGATGAATAATATGTTACTGACTATTGCAAAAGGGAAACGTCAGGCATGATTAATAAGCAATTTCAGCAAAAATAAGGGAAACTATAAAAAAGCAAATGGAAATTCTAGAAATAAAACACATAGCAAGAGAGATAGAGAAAGCATTGAACGGCTCATCATTAGACTCTACACAGCTGAAGAAAGAATCAGTGAAATTGAAGATCAGATAATAAAAATTACCCAAACTGAAATATAAAGAAAAAGACTAGGGAGGAAAGTAGGAGAACACAGCATCCATCAGTTGTGAAACAATATTAAATGTCCTAATGTGCAGGTAATTGGGACCTGTGTAGAGATAGAAAGAACAGGCAAAAGATATATTTGAAGAGATAATGGCAAATAATTTTTCAAAGTTAATAAGAGACATCAGTATCACAGATGTAGGAACCTAATAGAACATCAAGAAAAATTAATAGCAAAATAAGTACATAAGTACATAAATAAGTAAACAAGGAAGTAAATTAATCCCTCAATCAGTCAATACTAGACACATTATATAAAGAGCATGCAAACATCCAACAAGTACATGTTACAAATGTTGAATATCACTAATCATCAGGGGAATGCAATTTAAAACCACAATGAGATATCACCTCACGTCTGTTAGAATGGCAACACTCAGAAAAAAAAGAGATAACAAATTTTTCTCAGGATGTGAGAAAAAGAGAAAATCTGTGCACTGATAGTAGGAATGGAAGTTGGCGCAGCTACTATGGAAAACAGTATGAAGGTTGCCCAAATAATTAAAGATAGAATTACCATATGCTCCAGTATCCCACTTTTTGGTGTACATCCAAAGGAAATAAAAATAATATCAAAGAGATCTCCGCACTTGCATGTTTATTGTAGCATTATTCACAACAGCCAAGATATGGAAACAACCTAAATGTCTTTCAACACATGAATGGATAAAGAAGATGTGGAATATGTATTCACTAGGATACTATTTAGCCATTATGAAGAAGGAAATCTTGCCCTTTGCAACAACATGGATAGACCTTGAGGGATGGGTAAAATAAATGAAACAGAGAAAGACAAATATTATGTGGTATCACATGTATGTGGAGTCTAAAAAAGCTGACCGCATAGAAACAGGGACCAGATGGTGGGTACCAGAGCCTGAGGTATAGAGGAAATTGGTAAATATTGGTCAAAGAGTGCAAATTTCCAGTTATACTGTATATTTGAAAGTTGTTAAGAGAGCAGATCTTAAATGTTCTCATTTTCCACAAAAAATAAATGGCAATTATGTGATGTGATGACAGTGTTAGCTAAGGCTATGGCAGTATTCATTTTGCAATCTAGGTATACCAAATCAACATGTTGTGTTCCTTAAACTCACACAATATTTTGTGCCAATTATATCTTAATAATTATAAGAAAATGGTTATAAGGAGAAATACTGAATAGAGAACTTTCTATGGTTATGTTTTGTTTATTGAAAGATTTAATATACAGACATTATGTTAATGAATGGTCAGCTTTTGCTACTCATATCACCCAACTCCCTGAGGGTCGTTAAAGTTGGATAAGAGCAGATGTTTAGAAATAGAGATCTGCCTTGCCCTTTAGGTGGGTCAAAAAAGATGTATCCTTGATAATCTCTTATTATGGGCCAGGCCCCTAATTCAAGTTATTTTAGGTAGTTAAGGGAAGGTACTTGTGTCTGAATAAGCAAATTTTAAAATATTTTTCTGAGGAGTAAGAGTCTTGTCATTCCAACAGCAGGAATTATTAAATGTTGCAAATATACTAAAAGTGTAATATCAGGCTAAATGCCTCCTCAAGGTTTGTGAATTTATTTTTCACTTGACTTTCCTCTGACACTAATAGAAAAATCTGAACCATATAAACAAATATTGAAAAGATACTCAGATGATAATATTCTAATAAGTAAATTCTAAGCAGAAAAATAACCCAAGAAAGTCTTAGAACGAAATCATTACAAACGAATGAAACTTTAAGTACATTTCCTCCATTTTCTTTCACATTGCTCGGCACTACACTTTATATAGGATCCTTGAAATTATAATCTTTGTCTGGGTACTACATCAAATCAAACTTAGTCTAAGCATTTATTTCCAATCTACTTTTGAGTCCCTTGAATGGGACACTGGCCAACCTCTGCTTCTCTCCTGAGAGACGTAAAGAAAATAATTTTCAGGAATGCATTTGACTGTAACAGTGATTGGCACAACATTTTAGCTGCCAAGGTTTTCTTTCTGAACAACAGTCTTGGATTAAATATGGAACGGATTGTCTTCAGGCCAATAGAAAGACAGATGCTCACAGTCTTGAGTGCCTATGAGATGAAGGGAGCCAGGATCCTCAGGACAGGAGGCCAGCCAGCAAAGTGAACCCAACTGCATGGTGATACCTGCTAAGTGACATGCAAATGGATGATTCTTGTTTTCCCTTGTGTGCTGTTTACCTTTCTTCAAATAAAAAGTAAAAGACTCTTGTATAGAATGTACTATGTGCATTATATCTATATATAGTGACTTTTGGATCCAAAAATTCAAGATGAAGATATAAAATAGAGAAATTATAATTTAAAAACATCACTTGTAGAGAAAAAAATCCTAGTTTTAAGGTGATTGCCAGTTTACTACAAGTCAGAAATATGATTCAACAACAATATTATCATCAAAAGCAGTAACAGAAGTTCAGCTGTATAAATAGAACAAGAAGAAACATGATCTATACTGATATTCTGATCTGTGCTTTTTGGAGTAGGTCTGAAATACCGTATTCTCTTCTGTAAGCCAGAGATTTAGAGTAATGGTTAAAAATAAAATAAAGACACAAAATAAAACAACCAAAATAAATAATAACCATAACAATAACAACAACAAAGCTAGAACACACACATAAAGAGAGAATATTTATTGATGATGTCTGGATTGACCAATAGGTCTCAGCATGTTAACCTGGGCAAAAAGAGGACTTAAGTAGCATTACATAGTTTCTTCAATAATATAAAAAGTAGATGTTAGAAAAAGAGAGAGTTTACTCTACAGGCTTCTAGAGGGAAGGCTTCAAAATTATGGATAGAAGAAATACTTATTTATAAAATATTAAAAATAAAGGGGATCAAAATTAAATGAGGCTACTTTTGAAATAATGCTTTCCAATTACATCATTAAAAATGTTTGGACAGCAGTTCAATAACATTGCAATAAAAACAACAACCAACTACAATAAAGATCATATTGCTAAGCATGTTATTATGTGCCTGGTGCCAACTCTTCTATACATAATGCTTAACTTAGCATTCAAAACAACTCTTTGATATAGGTGCTATTAGCTCCTTTTGCATTGTAAGATACTGCCTTGCCCATGCTCAAAACTCAATGAGGTGAAAACAAAAGTTATAGGGAAGTACTAAAATTAAAGTACTTTAATTTTAGAATCCAGTCCCCACTTTCCAGAAGTGGTAGTGGTAAGATCATGCTACGCAAATCAGTTAAATGGCTGAATTAGGCAAGTCAATGCATTTCTTTTACTTCTATCAATTCTACATTCTGTGCCTCAACATTTCTATTGAGGTTACAAGTTCATTCAATGTATTTTATAAAAATGCTACAAAAGATCATCTCCAGTTATGTGACTGAAAAGACCTCTGCGCAATGTGCTGTTCTTTCCACACTGCATGCCCAAAGCCAGATAATACTACTCTGAATGCAGCACTGTGAGAAAGCCAGAAAAAGTAGAATTTATTCCTTCCTTCAAGTAAATTTCAGTGTAACTGAGAAAGTTACAACCATGTGAGGGAAGGCAGATCCAAGATGATGAGCAAAAGGAAGAAGGTAACAGCCACTACATGTTCTTTTCCAAATCTCTTCTGAAATTTGAATTTTTGCAAAAAATTTTGAGATCTTTATTTGGGGAGGAAAGTCTAGTATCAGCAGACTGAGTCGTGTTTTTAAATGCTGCTTTTAGATGGGAAGAGTGTGATTCCACAGCCAAACCAGGCATTGCTGGTGAGCCCTCTTGTCAGCTTTAAGTTTCCTGAGGGGAAGAGAACAGAGCCAGGATGGTCGTATGGTACTCTGGGCTACGAAGGCCCATTTCTCTCTTTACCCAGATATTTAAGGGCAGAAATTTAAAAAATCTAGGGAGAGATAAGATGCTTGGATATCAGCAGTGTGGATCAGTGTCCACATCAAATACCTTTAAACACAGGCAATTTCTTATCCACTGGTGTGAAATGTCCACCTGAGTTTTCTCCTTTTAAAAACAGTAAAAATGGGTGGGGCAAAGACCAGAAGTAGGAGAAAGGTGAGGTTCTTGGGAGCATAAAGAATTACCTCAATGATTAGAGGGAAAAACTCACCCAGGAGCCAAATTTGCCGAAGATACTTCTGGAGGGATTGATTGGGGAAAAAAACAAACAAACAAACAAACAAAACAAAGATTCCACCAAAATGCTTGATCCATTCATCTTAGAAAAGTGGAAGCAGCTCTATCTCAAAGTCTGACCTTAATCATCCCAGCCGAGTTCGTTTGCCCTGTATGGTAATAGGCACACATTCTGAGGGTCAGGGCTTGCACATCTTTGGAAGGCCCTTATTCTGCCTCCCACAAGCAGACAGTGGAATGTTGGTTCTTCATTTTCCTTTTAATTAAACAATGGGGCTGACTAAGCTTCAGGTAAGTGTGTTGCTTTCATGGTATGATGCTGACAATGACAGCATACCTTCCACTGATATTTACATTTTTTCCTTAAAAAATACTGTCAGTATTTTAACACATTGTTAATCTGATAAGTCTATCTACACATGCTTTTTTTTGTAAAATAAACTAAGAACATCACTTCCAAAGAATCTGATTATTTGAAGTTCTTACTTAAATTATTCTGACTTCATCATCCCATATGTTAATGATTGAGGGGATAGTGATTTTTCACAGGTGGGTGGTTTCACAGTTGGCATCAGAAGAGGGCTTCCTCAAGTCCAGATGGTGTTTACAGGGTACTGCAACTTAGGTATGTCAGAAGAATTTTCACATGCAGAATCTTAATTGTTTATCATGAAGCAGGTGCTGTGATGCACCATCAACATTCACAGATGCTGGGGGTGCTCTAGGAAGACTGCCCTCAGCCCTCAGCCCTCCCTACTCACTGTCCATCTACCACTCTCAAGGTGGAAAGTCCTTCAGGGGTAAGCCACATGTAGAGATTAATCAACATGGGGTTTAAAGATTCAGTCTCCTTGCCTAACTTAGGACATCTCTAAAATGCTATTCCAGCTCCAGCACTCCTCAGGAGATCAACAAAGGTTTCTGTTTGGCTAAATCATATCTCTGTTTTTATCTCTTTTCAATCCTAATTTCATCTTTCCCCTTCCCCAGGTATTCATTTCATGAATTCAGCTCCCTAATGAACTTCCCATATGCTAAACAGTCTCAGAGGTTGCTTCTAGGGTAAGACAATCTGCAACACTAAGTAAAGCTTAATGCTTTATTAGCATGAAAGAAGGTTATGGTGATCATTACTGGTCTGAATAAAAAATTGATGCAAATTAATGCCGTCTTAAGTACAATACCGTGCCCATTAATGATATGGATACTGTAACAGCGGGAAATTGTAATGGTGGGAAATTGTAACCCACCCACTACTCTTTGACATTGTTTCTGTTAGTGCTGACTCTGACTAATATGTGGCTTACCAATGAACAGCATATTTGTATAAGAACCCTAGAAACTAGTTTCAACAGATATAAAGTCTGGCCTTTAAGCATCCCAGCTCCAGGAGGTTTACTGGCCTTTATCCATGGAGCCAGGATGACATAAAGCAGGGATGATGTGAATTCATGATAACAAAACCAGGATGATGCACACCAGACCATCAGTTGCCTTATCAGAATGGACTGTGCCTGCCTGAACATTGACAACTTTGCAACCCCCTCTCCTCATCTCTTTGTTTTGTTCCCCTCTCCCTCCTTATAAAAAACCTCTGTCTCCAATGAGAGGTGGAGATGGGCTTCGAGACATGAGTCCTCCAACTTCCAGATGGCTGGTATCTGAAAATAAATCACTTTCCTTCACGTTAGCACCGGCCTCTTGAGTATTAGATTTCATAGTGGCAGGCAGCCAGGCCTGTGTTACAGTTACAATGCTTCTGAGAAACATATCAATAAGCAATTTCATTTTGTACAACTACACAGAAAGCATTTATGTAAACCTAAGATGGTATAGCCTACTTCATACCTAGGCTATGTCATATAAGTCTGTTGCTCTGCAGGAAAAGTAATTTTTCCTCTACCCTTCTGAGCTCTTGGATGTACTTAAAGACATATTAACAGGGAAAACATAAACAGAAATTTAGTCACATGTATACTTTCTTTTTGCATGACAGAGATCAAGGAAAACTGAGTAACACTTCAAACTGGCTGAGGCCACCACCTTCAATATCATCTTCCACTAAAGACAGAAGTTGTTGGGGGTGGGTTGGAGTTGGTTGTGGAGGGTTACCAGGAAGGACACAGTAAACATGGGTAAAATTGCTCTACAGATTAAAGTCTTTGCCTTCTGCATTGACAAGAATTTCTTAAGATAAGGTCTTCCCTCTCCCTCAGATATAGTGAGGGAGAAACCTTTACAAATGGACATTTTCTTTACAAATGTCAATGTGTTTTATAGAGGGTAATTTCTGCTTTCTTCTCCCAAGGCTGCTGTTTCTTAAAATTAACCAGCCTAAAATAATTGTTATGCCAAAGAGCATATATTGGGGTGACAAGTTTTGCTTTCCTATAGCTGCTAGGCTACACCCTTTATGACATGTTGTAGTACTAATACCACGGGCAGTTGTGCACAACAGTGCTTGTACATTATTATGATGTTGTGGCAGTTTTGACATTGCTAGGCAATAAGAATTATTCAGCTCTATTAAAATCTTATAGGACCATTGTCATATATGTGGTCCATTGTTGCAACACATGACTGTATTAAAAATTTAAGATGAGCCCTGGCTGGCGTAGCTCAGTGGATTGAGCATGGGCTGCAAACCAAAGCATCGCAGTTTCAGTTCCCAGTCAGGGCACATGCCTGGTTTGCAGGCCACGGTTCCCAGCAACCGCACATTGATGTTTCTCTCTCTCGCTCTTTCTCCCTCCCTTCCCTCTCTAAAAATAAATAAATAAAATCTCTTAAAAAATTAAAATAAAAATTTAAGATGATGCCCTGACTGGTGTGGCTCAGTGGATTGAGCACTGGCCTGCACACCAAAAGGTCACCAGTTTGATTTCCAGTCAGGACACATGCCTGGGTGGCAGGCCAGGTCCCTAGTTGGGGGAATATGAGAGACAGCCCTCTCACACATCAGTGGTTCTCTCCCTCCCTTCCCCTACTCTAAAAGTAAATAAATAAAATATTTAAAAAAATAAAAATTAAGATGATGATAACAATGATTGTCATCAAATAAGTGGGTTCCTGCTGCCCACAGCCCATAGGCAAATACTCAAGGCAGAAGTTGGATAAGAAAGGAAAGGATTCTTCATTCAGAAGCTACACAATTTTAGAATAACAGCTTTCCACATGCATTAGTCACTTAAGTTTATCAACTAAGGCTAAAATCTTTAACCCTTAAGTTCCTCTATCATGTCCTTGTTAGTTTTTAACCCTACAGAAATTGTGGCTGATCCAAGAGATACAAATAAACTCTTTTCTTAAATATTGTTACATATATCGGGTGCAGAGGTGCTAGATCATAACTAGCTGCCTGTTTGTGCATGACTAATGTTAAGCCATAATTCTTAAGCTGTCAGTTTGGTTATTACATTAAGGATGTACGATATTTTATAGTAAATCGTACCTGAGAGATACAATGAACTCAGAAGTCAGTGTTGGTGTACTTGCTGTTTTTTTATCATGAACTTTGAAGTCAGTGCTGTGTTTTCTTTTATTTTCACTGACCATTGAAAATGACTCAAACAGTATATCACTTAGATAATCGAGAGCTTTTGAAGAACTTCAGCAAATGCTACTTGATGTTACCTTGAGTAACATCAAAATATTTTTGCAAGTGCTGTGGAAAGTATTTATGCCTTGAGCACAGCAATACTGTTGGTGATAACTATTGCAAACATTTTGCAAGCCAGCTATTGAAGATTCTAATTAATTAATGTTTAAGGTATTTTTTTAGCAATATCCATGTTTCTGTTATTTGAAAAGAAAAATTTTTATTCTTCATGTTTTTACATTTCTCTTTTTAATTTTATTTATTTACTTTTAGAGAGAGGGGAAGGGAAGGAGAAAGAGAGGGAGAGAAACATCAATGTGTGGTTGTCTCTCACACGCCCCCCACTGGCAACCTGGCCTGCAACCCAGGCATGTGCTCTAACTGGAATTCGAACCGGCGACCCTTTGGTTCATAGGCCAGTGCTCAATCCACTGAGCCACACCAGCCAGGGCACATTTCTTTGTTTAATGACTTCTAGATTGTAACTGAAGATAAATTCAAAAACATGTGTTTACTATATAAACATAATAAATGCAAATCTGCAGTTTTATTTTTATTTTTTCATTTCAGCACATACTAGTAATGAATATATCTCTTGGATACACATGGCCTGCACTGTAATTTTTTGTATGTGACCTCCATAGGGTTAATTGTATTATTTCTATAAGATTAGTTTATAAACTAAAACAACATAAGATACAAAAGCTATACAATTTTGGAAGAATGGCAATATTCTGTTTCAGAGCTCATTCCTTCTAGAACATCCAAAGAAAATTAACCCTGCCACCTTCTGCCAGGCCAGACCAGTCCTAGGCTGTGGCCAGAATTCTTTGTCCCATTTAAAATACTATCATTTTGGAAATACAGACTGCAACAGCACAATCAACCAGGCATCCCTGAAGAAGAGAAAAAGAGTGAGTCTCTGTCTTTCTTCTGTTTAAATCTTCTGGCCCATAACTCCATGTGCTCCAGGAGCATCCAGCCCCTCATCCAAGCCCATCTTGGACTGGCAGATCTGCTTCTCCCCTTGCTGTGTTGCTACGGAAAACACAACTCAGACGGCCTGGGAGTTTACGAAGTGGGGTTTATTCACGCATGCAGACCCAGAGGAGATAAGATCCAAATTCTGGGCCCCGAGTTTAACCTGGGGCTTGCTTATATACTCTGTTACAAAAGCGAAAGAGGAAGGGGGAGCAGCTGCTAAAAGCAAGCACACAGAAGCAGAAGTGAAGGTTAGTGTTTTGGCCTTGAGATAACTGCTTATCAGGAGAGACTGCTGTCTGGGAACAGCTGCTGGTCAGCTCCTCCCTAAGAATGGCTACTGTTTAGCTATGTCCCATCACAGTGTCTCCACCCAAGAGCAGGGAGATCTGTCCTGTGCAGGGCTAGCTTGTTTACCATCGTCTCAGGCACCCTCCTCCTACTGTCCCTTCCTCACTCCTCCCAGCGATCTGCTCATATCTTCCTGTAACAGGATGATTTTTGAAAACCTGAATAATTGCAAATCTCATATTACCTAATACAGCATAATTTAGTAAAGCAACCATATTTTGTGATAAGATATAAACAATGGAATAATTTATCACAGACATTTATTCTATCATTATTTTTTCCAAAACTTGAGGCACATATGTCAATATCTTCATTATTACAATTTCTTGATGCTGTTTTTAGACCTATTGGACAAAAGGGGGACAAATATGAAACTTGACAAGTTCAGGGGAAGCCTGTGTGACAGCTCTATAAACTCAGAGGCCTAAGTACCCCCAAAGGAAGGTCTAAAATTAAAACTTATTAACTAAAAGCAGGTCATGGTGGGCAATCATTGCCCTAGGTTAGAATCTTCAGTGACAGCCTGTCTATGTCTTTTTGCATCTGTGGTAACATACCTTTGGATGTCAGGGAACTTCCCTTTTTTTCCCAAGCCCCGGGGCACAATCATAACACCATAGCAGAGATCACAAATCCCTTAATTATTGTCTATTAACGATCCTGTACCCACCTATGTAAAAGAAGGGTCTATCATTTTACTTTTTTATCCATTCCCAGAGATTTCCCCACTTTGCTTTCTTCTGCCTCCCTAATCTTTCAACAATAGATTTCATGTAACCCCCTTATGCCTCCTTTTTTGATTTAAATATATAAAATACTGTGCAAAACTACCACTTTCCAGAGCATTTTCTCAATCTATTGAGGTTTTGCTTCCTTGCAATTGCCTGTTTGGTTCAAATAACCTCACAGAAATTCTCTACAGGTTTGGATGTTTCTTACATCTATTTTAGGATTATTTTATAGACAAGTACATAAATGTTGTGTACTTAATACAAAACATTATTTAGAATAGATCTGTCAGGTGTTTTGCTCAATTTTATTAGATAATGCAAGATGTTATTTGCACTTAGTGAGATACATGCAGACTTTTAATTAGCTGGACAGTTTATGATATTTTTCTGTTTCCACAGAGACATATCACGATCCAATCATTTATCAGACCAAGCTGAAAACAAAATATGACATTATCATAGGCAGAAAGAAATAAGAGGTAATTCAAAAGGCTAGGACACTGTTGCAATTGACAGGTCATAAGGAAATGAACGAGGAAAGAAAGAAGAAACAGGGGTGGCAGTCATTGTATCAATAACGGAAGAAACAAGAGGTCCTGGCAACTGATTGAAAGTGTGAGGCAAGTGCAAGAGTTAAACATAACTTTGAATATTTGGTTATAAAAGACATGGAGTACCATGTTACTTAATAAACAAAAATATCAGATTATGAGAAAAGTTACTTGAGGTAAACGATGGTTTGATTTTTTTTGAATGTACTGTTACAGATTCAAACAAACCCAGCAGTGAAATATGGAAATAATTGAAATAGTTTAAAGAGTGTTGTACTTAAAATATTTCATGGATTTAAAACAGAAACAAAGAAATACATTTATATAATATAGATAATTTAACTGGAGAAGTTTTTTTCCCTGCCTTTACATATTAAATGCATATTAAAACTATCAGATGAAGAATAAATAGTAATTTATTATAATGCTTTCTTCAGTGTAACATAATTACAAATTTAACTAAATGTAACGCCAGTATCTTCTGTCAACTAATCTCACAATAAGACAGAGGGATGGTGTTGGGGGAAAGTCTCAAAAGTCTAGATTCAGGATTGATGCCCAAGAAGTGACACATAGCATTATTCTAATTTATAAGAGCTTTAGTAGGAGAAACTTACATACAGGGGAAAAGCAGCTGAGCTCCCAGTGGTGGCCAGCTGGGAATT